>WUQG02054291.1:0-28624 GCA_011317285.2 Androctonus mauritanicus | reverse complement strand
GATCGCTATTCTATATAGTATGAGAAAATAAAGTGGAGTTAAGTTGGGATACGAAAACTTTTACTATATGAGCAGTAGTATAATAGCTTTTATTTAAAAAAATGAAGTAACATTAAAGAATGTTTATTACATTAAAGTAGTAAACATTTTTTTATATAATAATATGAATGGCTTACAATAAAAACATAGTATTGATGCTAGAACATCGAGATTGATATTATTTTCTAGTAGGTAATCAATAACCAATTTTCTTATTATTACGTCAAATTTTTAGAGGTTAGGAATCTATTGTTGCGTATAAATTCGTTTATTTTTTACGTAATAATACAATTACATAAAAATTATATTCGGATATTTATTTTTACAACAATTTTTATGAGGACTGAAAAATATTATGAATATTTGTAGTTTGATCACGAATGTTTGTAGTTTAATAATAATAATAATTAATTTGATTATTGTTTCTACAAAGTAGAAACAATAATTGATCTAAATAAATACAAATAAAATTGAATAATTTATATAAATAATTTTCACCAAAATAATATATTATAACTTACATGTATTTTTATATTTTTGATGAATAATATGTTATTTCATTAATTTTTTTGCTGCTGATATTGGAAATTAAAAAAAAAATATTGAAATATTTCTTATATAAAACTTTGAAGTACAGTTGCTCCTCTAGTTACGAAAATTCTAGTTAAGAATATTCGTACTTACGAACGTGAAACTACATTTCAAATTTCACGAAATTTTTAAATTTATTCAATCATTTTAAGTAATATGATTGCAAAATGGTCTAGCAATGAATATAATGTAAAACTACACAGTTAGGTAACATATTACAGCAGTATTTCAAGATTACTCCAAATTCCTCGCTTTATATTCGGAACTTTTTATTAAAATCTGTAAAATAAGAAGCTTTAAATTAGTATAGTTGGAAAATATATTACAATATAAAGCTATTTCAACTTTTGGAGCCAAAATAATAGCAATATCTGAATTACGAACAACACTTACGTACGAATTATATTCATAACTTAAGGAGTGCCTATATTTTACACAAATTAGACAAATTTTATTTCTTGTTTATCGGAATTGTTTACTAAATTATACAAAACAACATTATAAAAAGTACACAAATTTCTTTTTCCCAGTTTCTCTTACTAAATTTATTCAAAATTAAACTTCTTAACAGTGATGTTGAATACAAAAGTAACTAACGATATTAATTAGTCTACTTTTATGTTTAATTAAGCACAAAAGTAACTAACATTACTAGAAAAAAAATAAAATCCAAAATCGAAACAAAATAAATGTAAAAAATACAAAATTAATCTCATAAAAACGAAAAAAATAAAAATAAATCCAAAAGAATGAAGTCTAAAGTTAAATCATATAATCAAATTTTTTTCTCCTTTTTGTTATTTTATATTTCTCATTTTTTTCCACATAAAAATATCAAAATTTAAGAAAATCGATTGCGATATGTCACAAAAATTTAATCGAGCAATCAAAATACAGAGTTAATTGATCGATCAACTTTTAATTACTCTGACCTAATTACCATATACACCAGTCAAGAATAATAATTATCAGGATAATTTATTTAATACCTACTCCAACAGAAAATCATATAAATATATTTTTAGTAATATTACTCAACGGTATGATAAATGTAATAATTATGAGTTTCATTAATTATATTCGAGCATCAATTGTTTAACGTGCGTCGCTTCGTAATAATATTATATTAATTAACTGTTGCTATCAGATAGAAACTTGTTTATGTTGTTAAAGATTATCTTATAAGAAAAGCATGAGAAAGAATTAATTTGATTTTATTATGAAGGAGTAGAGAAAGAAAATGTCTTTGGTTTCGTTTCGTCAAGTCAATCTTTTCTCGTAAGTGATAATATATGATTTTTCCTTCTATCGCTTGCTTTGATAAATCAGATGAGAAGGATCCTTTCAACAATGAAAAACGTCCATTTTTTCGGTTTTTTTATCGATAAAGCAATCTTTGAAATAATTCACAATCAAAAATCAATAAAATCCCATTCAGGGAACGTATATTGGGAGTTCATGTATAACAATGAATCCGAGGAAAAAATAAAATAAGTTTGGAAACCACCACACAAAGTCGAAGGTTGTCCTTACAATTCCGAAGAAAATCATACAAAAACCATAATGTATGTCGAATAAAATTCGATTTCTTCTCATAATATATTTTTTAATAATTCCCGTAAATTTAATGGACAAACAACTAAAAATACAAAAAAAAATATTTTTATTATTCATCTCCAAAAACTGTACTAATAATAACACAATACTATAGTTTTACTATTGTACTAGTATTGTAGTAGAATTATAGTATCGTACTATCACTAGTACTATTGTACTAATATTGAAGTAGAACTATAATGTCGTACTATTACTAATACTATTGTATTAGTATTGTAGTAGAACTATAAGATTGTGCTAGTATCGCAATAGAATTATAGTATCGCACTGCCACTAGTACTATTTTACTAATATTATAGTACAACTGTAGTATTGAACTAGTACTAGTACTATTGTACTAATATTGTAGTAGAATTATAGGATTGTAATAGTACTAATACTCTTATACTAGTATTTTAATAGAACATTATAGTGCTAGTGTTGTAGTGGAACTATAGTATCATACTATTACTAGTATTATTGTACTAGTATTGTTGTAGTAGAACTATAATTTCGTATTTATTACTAGTACTATTATACTAGTATTGTAATAGAACTATTGTATAGGATTGTAGGCTACTAGTATTATAATAGAATTATAGTATCGTACTATCACTAGTACTATTGTACTAGTATTGTAGTAGAACTATAAGATTGTGCTAATATTGTAATAGAATTATAGTATCGTACTATCACTAGTACTATTGTGCTAGTATTGTAGTACAACTGTACTATTGAACTAGTACTATTGTACTAGTGTTGTAGTGAAACTATAGTATCGTACTATTACTAGTACTATTGTATTAGTATTGTAGAAAAACTATAGTAATTTTCATAGTTATCTCCAAAAAAATATTTTTAAATTTCGTTTTAATAAATTATTAAATTTATTAAAAAGAGTATCAAAGAAAATTAACGTTAAATAAATATTTATTAATTTTTAATGTTTCGTTACGTCATTAAAAATTAAAATTTTTTTTTTTTTTGTTAGATGGTATCTATACGTTTAAACAGCATAAAAATGTTATCGCGCTACACCTTCTACGTTGGTATTGCTGTTCTTCATTATTTTATATTTCATTAATAATCGAATAAAATACATTTACAAGATTAAATCTTTCATAAAACGATTAATCGCCATATAATGACACGTTACCGAAAATACTTTTTGAATATAATTATTAACCATCATAAACGAAAGTAATTATGATAATTAATTATGTTTACGTGTGAATTTTTCTTATTTATTTACGTTTGTTTTTTTTTCTTTATTATCAATTATCGCGATCAATCTCATCTTAAAGAGATTGATCGCGATAGAGAATGATCGTATAATCCTACGTTTATCAATTATAAATTTCAAATAATTGTTTACCGAATATTGATCTATATTAATGAGGATTTTTATCGTCTAAATAATTCATAAACTCGTGATCATCATTCGATGAACATCATCAATAACTATCAAAACATATCAGAAATATCTGTTATAGTCGTCGATCCTCCAAAAGATAATGAATTGATTTTTAAACAAAATTTGTTCATTGTTAGTAGAATTCGTTAATTCTGATAAATGAGTTAATTTTCGTTAACATAACTAACTTAAAACTGTAATTTCAAAGTTTAATAATTATCTCTAAATTTTAAACAGGAAAATGATTCAGAAACAAATTTGCTGCATAAATTTTAAAACATTTTTGATAGTTTGCATTTAATATGTTTATGAATTATTCAAGTTTCTTCAGAGATAAAATAATAATAATAATAAAAAAAAAAAAATTAAAAGAAAAAAAAAAAACGTTAATGTGTACCGGATGTAATTTTATGATGTTTATTTTTACATCATTCATAATAAAAATTATGTTTTAAAAAATACAATTTATATAAATTTTCTGATCATTATATTAAAGAAAATTAATATAAAATTTTTTCTCTCGTACCTTTGCGAGTTAATGAATATTAAAAAAAAAATTATCACGATAAAAATAATTTAAAATTTTTCATTCCGTTCACGAAGCAATAAATAAATATATATACTTTTTATTTTTTTATTTTTTTTTAAAAAAAGAAAGAAAAGAATTGATATCAAATAATCGTTTAAAAATATTCGTGAGTAGAATTCATTTTATTTTATCACGAATATTCATCTTCTGTTTTGCTTTACCAGAATAATTTTCTAGATAGTCAAATCGATTCTGCAATTATATTTGTTACGGAAGACACGCGAATCAACAATTTTATAAATTGAGAGACACAAACATCATTATAAATCTGTCTTTTAAAATGAATATTCAATTTCATTGTTTACCGAATAAATTTGACTACTTACGTTTTTGCAATTAAATTTCCTTCTGTCTTCCTCCCTCTTACTTTCTCTCTCTCTCTCTCTCATCTTGATGTTTAAATTTAATATTTATCGTTATTATTATCATTTAAAACATCAGGTTGAAACAACAGGGTGAAACAATTGTTTCAACCCTGTTGTCACCCCTGACTGTTACCTTATTACACATCTAATTTATAATGTGTAATGAGATAACCTGCAGTTACCTTATCACCTATCTTGTAATAAGGTAATAACAGGTTTCCTTATTAACCTACGAAACATCATCTGAATGTGAAACAACAAAATTCTTATAAATTTTGATATTTCACATACAGATGATCTGTTACATTGTTATCTGAATGTTATCATTGTTACACATCTGTTATTACCATCTGAATGTTATCATTCAGATGGTAACAATGATAACATTCAGATGAAACAATAGGGTGAAGCAACTGTTTCAACCCTGTTGTTATATCTGAATGTTACCTTATTACACATCTAATTTATAATATGTAATAAGGTAACCTGTTGTTACCTTATTATATATTACCTGTTTTACCTTATTACCTTGTAATAAGGTAACAACAGGTTTCCTTATTAACTTGCTAAACATCATCTGAATGTGAAACAACAAAATTTTTATAAATGTTGTCGTTTCACATTCAGATGATAACATTCAGCTGAAACAACAGGATGAAACAACTGTTTCAACCCTGTTGTTACATCTGAATGTTACCTTATTACACATCTAATTTATAATGTGTAATAAGGTAACCTGTTGTTACCTTATTAAGTACTAAGATAACAACAGGTAATAAGGTAACGGATTACTTTATTACCTGTTGTTATCTTATTACTGTTATTATTATTATTACCTTATTAAGGTTATCTTATTACTAGAAAATAAGATAACAACAGGTTTCCTTATTAACCTGTGAAACATCAGAATTCTTAAAACAAAATTATAAGAATTTGTTTTTTTATAAGAATTTGATTTTGTTGTTTCGTATTCTTCACCTGAATGTGAAACAAATTGTTATTTCGCCTGAATGTGAAATAAAAAACAAATTTTTATATTTTGTTTGTAAGAATTTTGATGTTTCACAGGTTAATAAGGTAACCTGTTGTTATCTTATTATAAGATATGTATTATAAGGTAACAACAGGTTACCTTATTACACATTATAAATTAGATGATTATTTTTTATAATAATTTTTTATAAGAATTTTAAAATAATAATAATCGTCGTTTAGCTTCTTTCTGTTGATGCTGTATAATATTTAAAACCGAGCATAAGAGATGCTGGTATTTTATGCACACGTTCTATACAATTAATAAACCGTATATAATATACTGTAGCATTGATCATATTGCTGTTAATAATTAAATTAAAATTGTTTATGGTTATGTTATTGCAATGCTATCAGCACTATAATAATATTCCCATACAATAAACAGTTATAAATTGGATGTTTAATACGTTAGTATATAAATTATAACATCATCAAGTTCCAATGAAAATCTCTTAATATTGATTATAATTAAAAGTTTAATGATTAATAATTTAATAAAATTTATATTAAACTAAAATGCATTTTGTTTTTTTCGTCAGAATTTGATTATTATTATTATTATTACTATTTTTCTTTCTTTCGAGAGATGTGGACAAAAATGAATGATGTAAGAAGAAAGTGTAATCCTGGGATTAAGTTAATCCCAGAAGGCACACAGAATAAATCATCAGTAAAAATAATACTTCATGAAAAAAAAAAACTATGGATTAACTATTATTTTAAAAATTCTTAGTATTAAATAGTATCTTTTATTTTGATTAAACTTTATAAAAAATTACCTTTGTTATGATATACGGTATTAATTCATATCATAATAATTTTTTTACGAAAGAATTTGTTTATATTATGTAAAAATCGAAGTAGAGATATCAAAACGTTGTTACTTATACTTCGATTTTTACATAATATAAACAAATTTTTTCTTCAAAAATATAAACAATTTTTCCTCAAAAATATTAACAAAATTGTTCATCAAAAATATTAACAATTTGTTCATCAAAAATGTTAACAATTTGTTCATCAAAAATATAAACAATTTGTTCATCAAAAATATAAGCAATTTGTTCCTCAAAAATATTAACAGCATTTGTTTGTTATATCAAGACAATGTTATAATATAACAAACAAATTCTGTTAATATTTTTGAGGAGTATGGTAATCAGAAATCATGGATTAATGCCATTAATAATTATAAAAAAAATAATTAAAATATTTATTTTTTTATTTTTAAATGCATAAATTTTTCCAAATTATATAAATACTTTTGAAAAATTTTGCATAATATAATTTGATGCAGCGAAATTAAATCAAACATTTTTTTTCAAATATAAGACGACTTTTATAAAAACTTAGAAGAAGAGACGATATGCAAAATTTATATAATTTAAAGTGCTGTAATTCTTAAAGTGTGAAATTTTAGACTTTATTCTCTCAAAAATATTGAATAAAATCTCGCGTAATTCGTAACTTTTCTAATAATTGTATTTATGACGAAATCCGCTATAGAAATGTACTCGGGAATTATTTCATGAATAATTGAATAATTTCACCTTATTTATTATTTTCTAAAGATAGATAATGATAAAAAAAAGTAAAAATTTTATTGAAATATTCAGAAAAATATATTTTATTCCGCAGGTAGTGTTGGATATTTCTCAGGCGGCCAAATATAAAGAGAGAGAGAGAGTTTTTGCTTTAGGAAAGAGCACATTAGAAATGCCGCATTTATGGAAGATAATATGACACACTTGGCTGCTTTTAATGTCATTGAGCAGGGTAGAGCCCTTCTTGACGTAGCAGGTCATAAATCTTATCTGACAGTTTCGTATATCTGTCAGAAAAATAACTTTGTTCTATAAGGAAAGGATTTTATTAAATAGGAAAATAAAATTGCGAGAATTTTTCAGAAAAACAAGAAAGAAACGTATTTAAAACTGATAACGTTAGTTTAAAAATTTAAACGTATAAAATAAAAAATACAAAAACAACGTTTCAGGATTATTAAAAACGTGTTTTTGAAAAATTTATAAAAGAAAAATATTCGAAACTATTTTTGTAGAATAACTTATAACTTAGATTTCTTTCTCTTATAATTCAAATAGTATATTTTTGTTTAAATTATATATTATCCTTATTAATATTTTAAAGAAAGAAAATATCTTCCGCATACAATAAAATTTCCTTTTAAAATATAGTTTAATCTATTTTTTAAAATGTTTTTGGATGTAAATTTATTTTGTAATAAAATTCAAAATATTATTACCGAATAATATTAGCTGTAAATTATAAATTTTGCAAATTAATTCGCTAAAAAATCTCCAAATTTAGTCAGTTATAAATTTTATTGCGCATGAAACTGCATTTACACTTAATCAGCACTTGTATCGAGGTAATATACTCATTTAACAGTTTTTGAAATAATAAAAAAAAAATTACAAAGAACAAAAAGGCATTTCAGTAGCAAAAGTGAAATTTTAATCAGATATATTTTTCACTTTATAAATACTGTGAATCCTTATAAAGATGAAAGATTATTGCGAATTACTACTGTAATATCTTCTGCATATGTCTTTTAAATATATATTCTGTTTTTAAAGAATGTTTTTGGTTATAAATTTAATTTTGATAAAATGTTAAAATATTATTACCGAGTAATACTAGCTATAAATTATAAATTTTGCAAATTAATTCACTATAAATTGCAAAAGTTAGTCAATTGTAAATTTTATTGCACTTAAAGTTGCATTCGCACTTAATCAGCACTTGTATCGAGGTAATATAATCATTTAACGATTTTTCAAATAAAACATTACAGAAAACAGAATAGGTATTTCAGTAGAAAATAGTGAAATTTTAATCAGACATATTTTTCATTTTATAAACACAGTAAATCTTTGTAAAGATGAAAGATTTGCGAATTATTACTATTGCATGCAGATATAAATCCTGGAATAGTTTAATTTACTCTACAAATAAAATTTTTTTTTCTTTAAAAGGATTTAAAGAAAAATGTTTGATAAATCCCTTAAATTTTAATATTCAGCAACGATTTCTTTGTTTATAAATGAAATATTTCATCTGATAAAATGATATTACATTTTCTTTCGTTCATCGTCAGGAATAAAAAAAAATAAATAATGGGAAAAAATTCATAAATCCAGATTTATTTTATATATCTCAATAATCGAATACGTAAAAAAAAAAATAAATTATATGTTAGATTTTTTAGATGAAAGTGGGATTAGATAGGAATTAAAATATAGAACAAAGTATGAGGACGAGATAGTAAATCATAAAGGGACATAGCAAGAGACAGTTATGTCTTCATCTCTTATGATATACTGGGTGTTCGAGTGAGTTTGGTGAGTCGTATAACAAGAGTATCCATTTAAGCAATGGAACTACCAGGTTATGGTAAAGCAACTTGATATATCGACGTTTTTCAATAAAGGAGATGTAGCATTTACTGACACATATCTCATCTGAGATATCAATCGAGAGAGTTATAGATTGGTTACAGAAATAAACATTCACTGGATGTCTTACAATTACGTTCAATGATCGTCATATATCTTATCGAAAAACTAGATTTAATATTTGAAGTAATAAATAATCATTCGGAAAGAATTTTGCAGATTTAACATTTCATCCGTAAATCGATACCAAAGATCGTTTTCTGAATTGCTCTTGGGCTTCAAGTAGAATTTCTCTCTACCTTAAGGGGTACTTGGTAAGTTTTAATTAATTCTCTCGTAGTAAACATTAAAATATTACAACTATAATACCATCATAAATGCAGTGACAGAAAACTTTTACTATATAATTAATTATAATATGCTAGTCGAAATTCTGCCATTTTAACTTTAACATGTTGCATTAATTATGCTGCAATTATTCCATCTTAATGTGCAATACTTTGACGGTTACTGCAGATTTTGTTACAAAATTATGTGACTACCGTTAAAACCGAGTATAATGCTTTAATTAATTAAAAATTAATATCAAAAAGGGGTAAAATGTCCTTTCAAATGTAAAAATTACCAGAATTTGCGATAGTGATGATTATAAATCATATGATTTATATAAAGGTAATATATTTAAACATGGTTACTATATTAGAAGTGACTATCATGTTTCTCCCATTAAAATGATTGAAAATAGCAAGGATATAAATATATTACATTATATTCAGTTACTACACGTTGCAATTGTGTTACTTAAGACATACTCTTGATTAGTTCTCAGATCTCATCATTAGATTACGTTGATCTGCTAGTATCAGTTCTAGTATTACACTATATGGAAATTATACTTATTATATTATTTTTTAATTAAACTCGAATAAAGTTTCTAAAATTATATCTATATATTACTAATATTAATTGATATTTGATACTTAATTCTAAGTATAATTATAAAGGATCTCTCTCTCTCTAATCAAATTCAGTACACAGAGATATAAAATTAAAATTTTATATAATTTGAATAAAGTCGAGTTTAATTAAGAAAATAAAATTACTTAGAAAAATCGCTGATTCGAAATAATTATATTGAATAAAATTCTACTTATAAACATAATTTTTATTTTATTTTATTTTTTTTTTTATTTTCTAGAGCATTATCTGATTAATTAATGAGATTTTCATCAAATGGGAAATCTTTCTGTAGTTATTCTGCTAGAATGTTCTAATTCGTTCTTTTCTTCTTTTTTTTTTAATTTTACTTTTTGTTTTCTTTTTCTTGGCTTCTTCTTCAATCGAGAATCACTTTCCTACTCTACTAATTAAGGAGGATTGAAGTTTAATGTTACGACTCTTCTACAGTCCCTAGTCATTGCTTCTGTACACTAATGAAATTCATTCGGATCTCTCCAACTCTTGTAATCGCCGTTTTTTTTTTTTTTATCTTTCTTTTCGAAGATTTCCTTATAGTTTCTGTCACGTTTCAAAAAATAAAAAAAAAAGCATATACTGTATATAAAAAGATAGAAGGCAATCAGTTGAGTCATTTCATTATCCCGTATTTTTGTTAAGGGTGGAAAATATATAATTAAGCATAGTGTAGTTGTTATTTAATGTAATGGAAAAATACTTTTTCATGAGAAAAATTAACTCTGTCTATTACATGCGACTTTATTCCAAAATCTAATTTTTATTAACGCGATTAATGAAATCGGATATCGCTGGTATTTTTTCGGAATCCCCGAAAAAAACATTATTATTTTTCTTTTCGGAAATGGCACGATTTTTATGATATTTTTAATAAGTTAAAAATTTATTTTTAGGATGATATCAATATATTTTGATATGCCAGTGATTATTTTAACATTTTAAGTAATTACTTAAAATATAAATCGATAGAAATAGCATTATTTAATTCATTTAACTGCTAAATCTTTATATATTTTTGCTTATTTTCCATGGAATTATTTCGATGTGAAATGTATAATTAATAATTAATCGTAATATATGAAAATACATTAATTATAATCGGATTATTATTGTTTATACCGATAAGATGCTTTCAATGATTACTGTTTTTGACAAATTTTCGAATAAAATCTTAATTAATAAGAAAAAAAAATAACCGAATTTATCTTTATAAAATATGTATATTCGTTTTACTAAATTATTAAATGGCACTTTACATTCTAAATTTTGCATTAGATCCATTAAATATTTTTCTCATTAGCAGGAAAGTAATTAAAATAACTAGCTAAGTTTTTTAAATGAAGAGAAACATGTTTAAGAATGATAAAAGATGGCAAGGTAACTCGGAAGAAAAATACAGTATAAAGAAAAACACTCCTGTATGTAGAGATAATTCTAGAATTTTATTCTAGTACAAAGTTGTTAACGAAGTAACATTACAAATGAAGATTTATTGGGGTATATGGCAAATGGTCGAATCGTTGAAATGAACTAACCAAGTCAGCTTAATGTCTAGATTAGAGAACTTATCCTTTGAGAAACAGTTTCATTTGTTGTATTCACTTATTTTCAAAGTGACATTTCGTGTTTAGATCCTAACCTGATGATATCTAATTGTGCCTTGAGGATTACACCTGATGTTCCCGATGGCCCAAACAGAAGAAAGTCTAGACCACTATCTGCAACGTTGAAAGGTATGGCAAGAAGATAGACGGAAACATCGAGTTTAACAGCACTGCATTAGTGGACTTGTGAATGATTTAAAAATTCTCACAGCACCATTAGCGAAGTAAATACTATTGGGAACTGTTTTCTGTTACGATTTTCGTACTGATGTTTGAAACGATGCGTCGAAACATTAAAGTATCAATGCGGATTTGAACCATTGAACCGTTTCTTGCTTCCTAAACGATTTTTATAAATAGTTTATTTCATGCTTTCAAGAATGTTTGCACACATATATATATATGTTTCAAAAATGTGGACGAAAACAATTATAATACATCCATCTTGAAGAAAGAAATAGCAGAACTAGTGCAGAGAAAATTTGTGTTTTACTATCGTTAAAAGTAATATAAATAAATGAAAATTTAAGAAATTAACTCATATACTTAATTACTAACTAAGTAATTAGTAAAAATCGTGTATTTACTCCATACAAAAAAAATATATATATAAGAAAATTTTTTACGTAAGTGAAAATTGATACTGGTTCATTTTTCTATCGACAATAAAACGATAAAGCAAATTTCTTTATTAATTACCATAAAAATCTCAAAGGAAATTTATGTCGTCAAGTAACTCCATTTAAATTAATTCAATATAATGATTCATTTACATTCAACATCAACGTTATTGTATTCCAATATAGATTAGTGCAAACGTAATGCAATTACATCACTCAAGATCGTTATAAATTTTGCATGATATATAAAATGCTATTCTAACGCATAAAATGAAAGAATCTCATTAAACTCTCAACAGAGAGGTCATCCGTGTCAAATGTATGAACTATTTTTGGATAAGAGAGAAAAACTGCTAATGTTACTTAAGAAGTTAATTGTGTAATTAATATAATTACTTTAATTTTTATTAGAGCAAGAAGATGGAAGGAAAAAAAAAAGTACTTCATATACTTTGCCCTTAAAAATCTTTCTCTGCTCTTTGCTTCATCTTGCGAGTCTCTATTGATTTTTGGCAGGAGGAGTCAGAGTGGAGAAATTGTCAGGTCTTGCATACGTAAGTGGGTAATTTGTGTCCGTCTGGAACAGATTAACCGCAATTAGCGTTATTAGATGTCCGTTATCATGGAAAAGCGAATTCAGAGACATTACAAGTGCATCTACAAGTAATAGACTCGCTTGGGTGCATCATAAACGTGCAGACAAAATACATCACATTTGATTGTTACTGGTGACAATGTCCAAATTCCTGTCGGTTAGAAAGAGAAAATGTGATTAATCTTGGCCAAGTTGTTCATAACAAAGTTGCTGTTTACATTCATCAGGGATATAAAACTTGCCACTCCTTTTAACTGTTATAACATTAGCGGTTATGAGCTAGTGTGAAACAATAATTAAATACAGGCTAAAAATATTTACGATTTAATTAAATATCTAGCTATATAAATACCGAGTTACTAGAATTTATACTAAACTCGCCACTACTTGCCAGCTTGCAAAATTTAATATTTTTACTATTTATTTTTATACAACTTAATTAGATTTCTCGATAAAAAATATATATAAGGAAAAAGTTTAAATGCATTTAATCTATATTTTTAATAAGACAGCTACTTTTAATTTTGTTAAATATATATATATATATATATAAACTTATATTAAATTTTTACCAATTCAGATACGATAAAATTAAAAAAAAAAAAAAACTTAAGGAAACTCACTTTTTTTTTTTTTCAATAAAATAAACTGTTTGCAAGTTAGGTTAGAATATTTAAATTTTCTTAAAAAAAAAAAAATTAAAGAAAACTGTTTAAATATCTTTACATACACACTGTACGTTTAATTATATTTTAATATTCTAGCTAAGAGAGAGAGAGAGAGAGTAAATAAAATTCAATATCAGTTCAGTTGATGATATAGTTCATCAAAATTTCATTAATTTATACTTGTAAGATGAAAGATAATTCCGAAAAGTGTATTAAAAATTATAAAATAAAATTTGTACATTAATTTGAAAGAGAAAATTATAAAAGGAACAATAAATTTTTAAAATAATTATTTATAATAATTTTTAAAAAGATTTTTAACTTGATTTATGGGCAATTATTTGAATTAATGTGTTATTATTATTATTAATGATAATCAGTTCGAAGATAATAACATTTTATAAGTTGTTATTGAATTAATAATATTAATAAATTAAGTATTAATAATTTTAAAATCATTATGTTAATTTAAATTATTCATAAATTTATACGAATATCATGGACAGATGTTTGCATCCATATTTTGATTGCTAGATAGATGAAATTATAATTATCTTGATTATATTAATTAAATTAGGTAAATAAATTACCACTAATGTTCGAATAATGTTAGTTAACTATGACAATTTATATGTTTGTTTAAGAGTCCTTTATATATGTGTAATGCAATATTTTAATATTTAATGATAATTAAAAGTAATGTTATATATTTTAACGTTTTATGTGATTATATTGCATTCAAAGAGTGTAAATTTTGATTAAAAGTGGTATTATGTTCTGTTTTTTTTTTTAAGTTTATTTTTATTCTTTCTTCGGGGTTATTTTAAAACTATATAAGTTATAAAAGAAATTATTTGCCTTTCAGCAATTCTTTTTATTATTCTCTCTTTCAGAAACTTTTGGAGTCTTTTTCAGATCAGACAAGTCGTCTTTCCTTTTTCTGACACTTGACCAGTCAAAGAAAAATATATATATATACACACTGTATTTTGAAAGAACCAACGTGAATTGTAAAAAAATATGTTTCCGAAATGTTCGATTTTAGTTCATTTTTATCTGTAAAGAATTTATTCTATTTTGGTAAGATGAAAAAAAAAATTTTTTTAAGCTGTTACATCAATCGTAAATCAAATTTTGACTTAATGTTTTCAATGATATACACTTTAAAAATTTATATTATAATTCATTCATGTAAAAAACGTATAAGAATGAACAATTTTATTCAGATGAAAGTGATAAAAAATGAACACTTTCGTTCAGATGAAAGTGATTAAGAAATGATCACTTTCATTCACATGAAAGCGATTAAAAATCAACAATTTCTTCAGATGAAAGTGATTAAGAAATGAACACTTTCATTCAGATAATAGTGATTAAGAAATGAACATTTTCATTCACACGAAAATGATTAAAAATGAACACTTTCATTCAGATCAAAGTGATTAAGAAATGAACATTTTCATTCAGATGAAGTGATTAAGAAATGAAAACTTTCGTTCAGATGAAAGTGATTAAAAATGAACTATTTCATTCACATGAAAGCGATTAAAAATGAGCAATTTCTTCAGAAGAAAGTGATTAAGAAATGAACATTTTCATTCAGATGAAAGTGATTTATAAAAATGGACAATCCTGTTCACGTGAAGGAGACAAAAAAATTATATCTTTACATGAAAATATTTAAAGAAATATACAATTTCATTCACGTAAAAACGACTAAGAAATAAATAATTTCATTCATAAGAAACTGATTTAAGAAATAAATAATTTCATTCATATAAAAGTTATTAAAGTATGAACAGTTTCATTCACTCATAATCCAGGAAGAAATGAAGAATTTTATTCCAGTGAAAGTGATTAAGAAATAAAATATTTTATTCGCATCAAATGATTAAAAGTTAATAATATAATTCGTATTAAACTTGATTAAGAACAGATAATTTACATACATATCATATATTCCACAAAATATTGAAGAAAGGTGAAAAATTATATCACCTCCATAATTCTAGCTCAACAAATTAAGGAGGGAATAAAATAGGGATTATAAATGAGATTTTAAAGATATAACCAAGTTAATTTCTCTAAGGAGAAGTAATAATACAAATTACGAAGTAACAAATTTCTAATTAGTTCAAATTTGATAAGGAATCTTAAATGATTTATTTTAATTCTGAATTTATTACGCAAACTTGTCGAAAATCCGAATGGGAACAACGGAAATTTTTTTATTTTTATTTTTTGTTATCCCGAATTTTCAAATTTTTTAATGTTATTAGGAAATTCATTTTTATACGTTCTGAAAAATACCGAAAAATAGGAACAAAGTTAAGTTAGCGTTAAGAGAAAATTCATTTAGTAACTTATTTGATTTTCGACAGATCAAATTTCTAGTTAACTTTATATAAGAAGAAGGAAGAGAGAGAGAGAGAGAAAAAAAAAGGAAATCTTTTATCGGAGAATCATTAGAAAGCTAATCAATACTTTTCCAAGAAAATTAACTCTTTCATCTGCAAAGCCAATTAAGTACATAAGACAGAAAGTCTAGAAGAAAATTAAGATAATCACCACCTGGATCGAAAACTAACCAGTCTATTGTATACCGTAAATATCAATAATGAATTCTAGAGACTCAATTGCTTTTGTTCTTATTGATAGTTGATCATAAACAATAAGTAGTTGATTCATTTTCAGCTTCCATTATATCTAATACTGTCGTAAAAGTTGGTGAAAGATCACACAAAAGAGATGCTCTGGCTGACCGAGACTTTCAAACACCAGCTGGTGCATGAAAGCTTCCTTTGCTTCCTAAATTAATCATTCTTCTTTGATACGTTTTAAAAATGTCAGACGCCGTCATCTTTATTCTGCTTTAAAATGAAATGATTGGCTTCTTCTCTTATGTCTAATTAACGTTTTCTGAAGCGATGCAACTTTCCAAATTGAAAATACTGAAAAATTCTTTCTATAATAAACGAACATTCAACATATTAATTTTTCACATTATGAAAATTATTTATTTTATTATAATTATTGCTAAAAGTATGATAAATAATAATATCGAAGAATATTTTTAACTCTACTTTTTTCTTTCCACTTTCGTAAAATTGTTGATAGCATTTAATAAGGTTGAACTTGAGAATAAATTATCTTTTGATTGTTACAAAGCTGATTGTAAAATTGATGAGTGTAATTCCGAAACGATTAAGGTAGTTTTTTCATAAATTACTTATTGGATGTAATAGAGAGTAATTAATGTCGAAATGTGTTTTCCGTGAGATTTGTAATCTCAACTTTATTATTTTTGTTTATCTAAAGCATTTCTTTGCTTTGTTTCTACTTACAGACTTTTTTCCATAATTCTTCCTACATATTTATATATATATATATATATATTTTCTTCCTGTATGGTTCTTTTATTCGTTTGATCTTGCATATCATGTTTTTGTTGATAAACATCCAGTTGTGTTTCTATTGATCGAATTCTATATTTTTCAGTTAGTAATTTTGTTTTCCTTTTTTTTTGTTAAATTTTAAATCTTAGTTATTTTTGGCTCTAGGATTATTTTCATCCAAATTTTCTTTACTAAAACTTTATTTTTATTTTTTTAATAAATATAATTTAGTACAAAATTCTATTTTTTATCCTTCCTTGTTTTATAGATATCTCTATATAGAAGCATATTTGTAGATTGAATAATTTTATGTTGTAAAATGGAAGTATTTTGATGTTTCATTGTAATAAAAATAAAAAATATCATGTCTGTGTTTATAAAAACAGTGCAAAATTTATATAACAACAATAATATTCGGTTAAAAATGGCAACGCATTCTGTAAAAGTTTACATCACAACATCTATATCTCTTCAGCTCAAAATTATTCCCTGTTTTCCACAGATAAAAATAACCTTTAGGATAATTTCCCTCAAGATTAAGCAAAACTTCACACTAAGCTCGATTCCACTTGCTGCAAAGAAACTGCAAGAAAACTTAGTTATTATTTTTTTTTTTTTTTAAGTAGAAGTCTTTTTATGTTTACTTTCCCAAAGTAATTCTATGAGTTATAGTTATTTATTCGAAAACTTTTTAAAGAAAAATTACTTTCTCCAAATGAATTTTTAAATATTTTAGGTAGAGTTATCGGCAAGGAAAATCTATTATTATTATTATTTTTTTTAATATTTTTTTAGACTGCGTTTTACCTAAATAAAAAAAAAGGTAAATAATCTGCTTTCTAAAATATAAATCTATTATAAAAAAAAAATAGCATATTAACTTTTAATTCTTCAATAAAAATCAGAAGAGTGTCATATTTGATGAGTTTAAATAATCAATTTATGGCCATCAAATTTCAAATAACGTCAAAAGTTGACAGGGATCATTTTTCATTGAAAGAGATCTTCTTTCCTTTCTGTTAGATGTAATGAGACAAGGAATGGCTTTAAAATGACAAATACGCCATTCTCCGAGTGACATCTTACGTGTTTTTCATTCACGTCACGTGCGACAGGTGGTTAAACGTTAATATTATAACCAGGTGTAAAGTTTCCCTCTATATAGCGTGATAGTTTAGCCACATGTCAGTTCAATGAAGTGACAAGTTGAATGCCTGAATAATTGAAGATAACGTTATGTCAGTTATCATCTTCTGATATTTTCGACGTAGGAAGCACTTTCATTGTAAATATTTGTGAAGAATTAAGAATTGATATCACGTGAGCTTTTATCGCAATAAAGAACAACTCCTCTTCAATATACCTCTACAGCACGGTTGAATATACAATAACTTAATAAAATATTAAAGTAAATAAAACGAAAATAATAAAAAAATATTAATTTTATATTATTTATAAAAACTACTGCGAAGAAAAAGTTATTTAATATTGTGATAAAATATTTAAACGTTAATTATTTAAAATATGATTATGTATCTTGGCAGAGTGGTCTAATTTATATATGTATAATATTTGTATATATCTAATCATTTTAATGCGAATATATGGTTGAGTGGCACGTTAAAATATAATAAAAAATTTATTTAATACCGTATTATTAATATTGGCGTAACGTAAATATACGAAAAGTTTTAAACGCTATAATTTTATAAAATATAAAAAATTAAAACTTTTATAAAATCAATAAATTAATGCAACAATTTTACATCGTTTTACTTAGAATCATTAATTAATTATTAAAAAATTATAAATTTTATGATATTTTTTCAAAATTATTTTTAATAAATACTTAATATTATATTATTTTATAAATGTATTATATTGTTATTGATAACAAAATTATAAAGATTGTGTATATATTTCAGTTTGAAAAAAAATATTTAATGTAGAGAGAATTAAAAAAGAATATACTGTATATATATTTTATACATCTTTTTATTTAAATTTTCTTAAAGGAAATTAGACTTTTCAGAAAGAGGTTGGAAAAATATATGAGAAATACAGTATTTCGAGGACACTAAACACCAAATCAGTTATTGACGTCACCACTGTAATATCACCTTAATATATTTTCTCCATCGAAGCGCAAATATAGTCAGGACATTACTTTTGGATCGAAATATCGAATTTTATCTCTCAATATTAATACATTTTTAAAAATCTAAAATATAATATTGAATCTGTTTTCCTTTATAAAATTTAAATAATGGTAATTGATTTTTCGGTAATTTAAATTATTGTTTTTAATCCGTCTCAAATATTTATAACTTGTAAGGAAAAATATATATATTATTTTAAATTGTTCCATAAAGTACAGCATGGATGTATGCATCAAAAATATGCGTGAATATCATCGATTTAAAGCACACGTCCAAAAGTAATGTTTCTACATCATTGCTAAAAGTTACTTACACCAAAATTACGATTTTTAAAGCTTCCATAATTAAAACAGAATGAAGCAGATAGTTTTCTATAAAGCTGAACGATATTTATCCAGTAATGTGAGAAGGAAGGAATTAAACACTTCAGTGATCGAAGATCAAACCTCTAAGGACTTAAAGAGTAAATATTAGTTTTATCTGATACTGGAGGATTTCCTTGTTCCAGTTATCTTTTCATTATCTCATCCGAATCAATTGTTAATATATTACCATTGGTATAATCCATCCAATTTTTACGAATTTAATTTTTTTTTTAATGCAATAAAACTTTCCAGTAATATTTTGATACTTTTTTCTTCTAGAAACGATCGTAAAAACGTCTGTTTAATAATCTAATATATTTATGGAAGTTTAATAAATTGATGTCTTCGGCGGATATTAATGTATTCTACGAAATGTCGTATAATATATTTGAGTGGTATTAAAAGAACGACTTATAGAGAAAGTCGATCAATGTCTGAAGTGTTTTGGTTTAATCACTGTCTCCTTCTAACCAGCCATGATCGAGTAATCGAATGGGACACTATTGGGTTTCCCAAACTAGCCTATAGCTTGTCGAAATTACTCTCTCTAGAGTGATATTCCAGGAACAATAAGCGGAGAGAAAACATAAAACTCTGTGTTCTGTACAGTTCACTGGTGGAAATAATTATAGTATGTAAATAATTCTACTTTTCTCTCTTTTATTTTCTACTAAAAGACGTTAAAAGTATTAATAAATATTTATTATTTATAGAAATATATGTTTATGGTGGCGTCGAATGGTCGCTGTCTTAACAGTACATAAAAATTTATATAGTTAATCTCCTTGAAACAAACTCTTTTTTTTTTCTCCTTCCTATTTTGTACGTTGTTGTCTATTATTTTTCACTATTTAGAATAAAAATTTCCAATTTTGGAATAGTAAAAATGATATGAATTATGGCTATGATTTAATATCTTGCCAGTATAAAATCCTAAAACTTTTTCCATTTTCGGTAATGGTCAAGTTGGAGAAAGTTATTTAAGAATGGACATTTTTATTTACCGAATATAATAAAAAAAAGTCAATGGATTTACAGATTTAGAACTGAAGTTATGATCGATTTGCTTGGTTTGACATCATTCCATAGAAAAAAAAATCTTTTGAAATAACGATTACAGTTCATTTCTCATATTGTCAAAAGAATAAAAATAAAAAAAAAACTAACAGAAATGATTCAGATGTGTAAAGAAGAGATTAGATAATTTCAGCGAACAATCGAATTGAAAAAAGTATTGTTTCTACTGTTTTTTTTTATCACATATATATATATATATATATATATATCTGCTAATAGATAGTATTGGAATATAGTGAAGAATGAAGAAAAAGATGAGAGGAAATGTGATGGGCAGTCCTTTCCAATATTCAGGTTAAATCTTGCTGTTCCCAATGGGTGCTGTCCAGAAGATATCTGGCCAGAAGATACTCTAGAGAAAAGGTGCGTTGAAGATAACAGAAATCTATATGCACCTTGACAGCCAATCGATTTAACTGGCATGGACAAAGTAACAATGTAGTAGATGATGCTTCTGTGATAACTCCTTGCTTGTTATGTGTTTATACTTAGTTTTCTTCTTCAAACTATCGCAACATTCATACCTGAAGGCATTAAATAATTTTCTTTTCTATAAGTCAAACTGCTACCGATTCATAATAAATTCATTTCCTAAAAAATTAAATCCATAGTTATACATAGAAAAAAATATGAGTTAGTTACTTTTCATAGAATAATATTTTTCAATTCACGACAAAAAAAATACAGTTGTTAATTAAATATCTAGCTGTTAGTTATGATTGGTGAAAGAAGATTATAGTGAGAGAAAAAAAAAAAAAATAGCGAAAACCATTTATAATTACTAACTTTTGCAAGGATGCCGAATGAAATTATTAAATATTATCTTTTAAACTAACATATTCTCGTTCTTTGACTTATTTGCCCGTTAAATCATTATTCTTCATTTAGGTGGCTGGTCCTTGGCAGAATGTTATCCTTTGCTTTCAATTCAAGAAAGTGAAAATATTAATTACGTAGAGGAAATGTGAAAGTAAAGTTGGCAAATGAAAATATTTTCCATAATTACAGTTAAATGCGCTTAAAAATTAAATATAAATCTCTTTAAACTGATAACAGTAAGAAAAATAAAATATTCTAGTTTTCCAAATGCATGAGAATATTAATAATGTTTTAAAACAATTATTCTCTTTTGGAGTACGGATTCCATGTTAAATATTATTGAAATTATGCATCTTTACTGCCTGAATAAAATAAAACTATATTAGAAAAAATATATATATATATCAAATTTAATTCGATATTCTTAGTAAAATTTTTAATTTTTAAACATAGGACTTCATGAATAATCTTCTCTTTTGCTTAAAGGTAAATTTTCAGACCTTTTATAATCACGTATAGTTCAGCATTTCCGATAAATCTTCATCTATCAGAAGATGAATTACTAAGACATGCCAAATTTATTTTTCTTTCTTTGATATATCACATAATAACTTGGATATATTGCTCCGTGACATAATCATATTAAGTTAAAAATTTCTATTTATAATCAGTGAAATTGTTTAAATTATGGTTAAAAGTCCAAATTTTTATATAAGAAATAGTCATTAAATGCAGAGAGTTTCATTTCAACTTCTCCTTTTATATATATATATATACACACACACATATATATAATTTATGACACATTTGTCTCCACCCATGTTGCACTAATAGTTTTTCTCTTTTATGTTCTTTTTGTTATTATGAAGATAAAAACATATAAAATATAGGAATAAACAAGAAAACAAAAGTAACTTCAACAATAGATTTCGATTATTTTTATACCAGAAACAACCATAAAGATCTAAAATTTGATTATGTTGTTGAACTGGCGTTTAGATGAATTATTTCTCCACGAATAATATATGAACAGGTTTATTATTTAAACATCACATGTTTTATTAAAGTAATGCACTTTAAAATTCTACGCAAGATTGTTCTGTCGTTCTCTTTGTCTGACTCGGGCGTGACCATGAAACATTAATGTTTCAATCAATGGCATTCACTCACAATAAGCTAATATTGAATTTCGCTTAAATTTAATCATCTAGAAAGAGTATTTTCTATACTGTACGCTGTTAATGACGTAAAAATGTATAATCCTACGTCAGCCATTGAGTGACACTCGATCTAAGTTGTAAGTCAAGAATTAAAATATAAGGAAATATTCATAAACTACGACGTGTGTTTACTCCTTACAGCAACATCATCGAGAAGGAGTGAAAAAAAAAAAAGTTAGAAAAGATTATAATTGAGTTTCTTAACAATACTTCCTGATTTTTAGCAACAATAGAATTTTTCAATATGTTTTATAAAATTCCATTACAGCCAATAACAAGGATGTGGAAGCAATAAGCTTTACACTTCAGTCAATTCTATCATTGTGCAAAAGTATGGTACTTACGTTACAGTGAATACGGAGAATAGATTTCTTCTTTTTATTGTATATAAAGAGAATTCAAGAAAAAAAGAAAGAAAGAATAAAACAAAATATATATATATATATCCAAACAATTCAACATCAGCTTTACCAGTTAAAACCTCAAGTTGGATGTCTTTCATCATTGGCTATCATACTTAATGCTTTATCCAAAAACATCAATTTTTTTGAAAGCCTGGTTTTCATGCTTAAATAACTTTCTGAATTTTTATTATCATATATATGGATAGGTGATTTTGAAAACTTAGGTAAGATCCTCACTGAAACTTCTTTCCTTAGTATCGATTTTAATTCACTTCGCATAGAATAAATCAATGAAGTAGTTGAACCACGTAAAATATTTATCATTTTTTAATATCTATAAATATATATATATATTATACTTTATACAAAGAAAATTTTTTTTTATTAATGTATCACTTGATATTAATTTGCAATAACTTTTATACTAACAATAACCAAAAAGTTTTTCTTCAATATTTATTTATAAAATTCGGAAAATTGGATGTAAACATTAAATATATTTTGTAAAATATTAAAAAAAATATCAACATCAACTATAGCCCCCCAAAAAATATGTCTTTGGATACTAGACATGTATACAACAACAAAAAATTCTAGAATTTTTTAAAAAATTTGTGATCAATTTTCATATTTTACAAATGCACCAATAAATTTTGAATATATATATATGTATATTTATATATGTTTTGTATAAAAAATAACCAATCGATTTTGAAATTCATCAATCACATCTCAATGTTTTTTATTTTTATTTTTTTCTTCCAGATTTACTGATATCAATCAATTTTGGAAGCTTTTTTTTCCATCTTAAATATATTTTATATTTATATACATAAATCGATTTTTAATTTTTATAATGTCTAGGTTTTATATTTTGAAGTATCCTTTAAAAAAAAAAAAAATTTATCAAAAAATAACGAGGAAGATTTAAAAAAGAAAATTGTAAATTTTATACTAATAGGCTAAAAAACGTAAAATAAACAGAAATAAACAGATAAACAAAAATTGTTTATGAAATTTTGAAAACCATTTATATTTATTTTGTTGGATCAATTTGCAAACACTTGATTTGCAATTTTTTATTTTTATTTTTTCCTGTATGTCTCGCTAACTTTCGATTCATTTTTAAACTAACCAATCACTTTGACGATATCTTTTAAACTGACCAATCGCTCGACAGTATTTTTTTTTTTTTTTAATTTCTTTTTCTATGAAAATTTATTTTAAAAGCCAGGAAGAAGAAGGAAAAAAAAAACATTGAAGAAAATGTAGAGCATAATTAAATTTTTCAAATAAAATTTATAAATAACCTGGCATAAAACAGATTTGGGAGTTTTAATGAAATGACTAAAAGAGATATTGTGGACATGATTCATTCGCTTAGATCTTGCATTGGCTATTTTTCAAGGTAGTTACTGATGCATTGCCGTGTCAAGCATGTCCCATAGACATATCTTCAAAATATATTTCATCCCCCGATACCAACTGGATATGTCATGTTGATGAACAGTTTCCGTCTTTTTTCCGTTTTTTTTTTAGGTCAAACTAACCGAATATGAATGATGTATTCGGTCTATTATTTAAGAGTTAAAAAATATAGTTGTTCTTCTAAAGAAACATTTAAAGTGATGTGTTGTTCGTCCACGTATTCTATCTCTATATATAAACTAAATTTGATTGAGAACGATCTTAAAATTTCTTAACAGTTATGTTCTAACATACATCATTTATAATGAAAATTTTATAAAATTTGAATACTTGAACTTTAAACTTTAATAACGTGCAGTGTGTGTTTATAATATAATATATATATATTTTTTTTTACTAATCAATACAGGTGAGAAACTCTTTACATTTTTTGATAAACAAAAAACAAACTCGCGATAATTACTAATTTTTTTCCCCAGCAAAAATTGTTTATGCTGTTAATTTTATAATAAAAACGTAAATAAAAAATATTTCGGTTAATAATTTTTTGAATTTTTAAAAAAAATTCCTTCGTATTTTTATTGCTTTAAAGTAAAAAAAAATTTTATATAGATGAGTATGCATTAATAAGCAATGTTCCTGTTAATGAATAATAATGCACATTTTGTTCTTATTTAAAATAAGTAAATAAAAATAATAAATTGGCATTTATGAGGAGAATTTATGTTAGACATTATTTCTATAAATTTAATATTATATCCGTATGAAAAATCTTTTTTTTTTTTTTTCTTTCGTATAAAATATTATTTTTTCCATAAATAAAGAGAAAATCGTGTTTTCCTCCTGGAAAATAAAATATAATATCCTGTAGTAAGGATGCACTCTTATAAATAATACGTAAAGATATATTCTTGCAAACAGTACATAAAGATACACTATTGTAAATAATACGTAAGGACACATTATTGTAAATAATACGTAAGAATACATTCTTGCAAACAGTATATAAAGATACATAATTGTAAATAATATTTAAGGAACATTCATGCAAACAGTACATAAAGATACACTATTATCAATAATATGTAAAGGTACATCCTTGCAAACAATATATAAAGATACACTATTGTAAATAATATGTAAGGATACATTCTTGCAAGCAATACATAAAGATACATTATTGTAAATAATACGTAAGGTTACATTCTTTCAAACAGAAAATAAAGATACTTGCAAAAAGCAAGAATGATTCTTTATATGAGTAATCTTAAGAATGAAGAGCGAAAAGAGTGAAGAAATAAAAAATACATACTAAGGATACATCCTTAGAGAGCATAGCCAAAAAACATAGATAATACTGTTGTAAAAAAATAACAAATAATAATAAAATCATATGCAAGAAAAATGTGAAAGATTTTACAAATTTCTTTTTATGGATATAATAAATCCTCTTCAAGAGTGTATGATCAAAATCGAGTCTATAAGAAATATATTATTATTACTTTTATACCAAACAATCAAAAATTTTAAACATAAGCGAAATATGAGAAATTTTTTGTTTTAAACTTGTTTCGTTTTTGACCAAAAATTTTTGATCGAGAAAAGAGGGAAAAAAAAATAAAATAACATCATCGAACAAGTATAGACATTGAGCGATAACAGGAACTTCGAAGAATACAAACATATAGGTTCAAAACTTATCGGAAAAAATCGGGATAAGAAATTATCTGATAACAGCGTATTCCTGGGAAGCAACACCTTGGGATATGATAGGGTAGGCGGACCAGATAACAAGCAATACCTAATCTGTTATCACGGTGCAATATGTCAGATTATGCTAACCAAATTCAAAACTCCAGTTATCATCTCAAGTAAAGTGATTAATGCAACAAATTATTCCGAATCAATAATATTAATCTATCCAATGATTCGATGGAGCATAAAAAAAAAACAAGGAAAAAAAAAATATATATCTATTTAGTAATTAGGAGAAATTCATTTGTACACATCTTACTCCTCCCATTTTCTCATCTCCTTACTTTCAGGTGTCAAAGATATTTATGAAAGAAAGAAGGTGATCAATCATGTTGTTTCATACTTCATCAAATCTGTTAGAATGGAAGTGCAATAAAAAAATATCTCCGTCTCCAGTGTATAATTACTATGCAGCAAATCTGCCACGTGACGATACTTAGAAAATTAGCAGAGACTTGTCTCCTTACCTCTTTTACAATTTGAAGTAATTACGATGTTTCGTACTTTAAGATATTTGCTTTCGTCTCGAAACGATTAAAAAAAAAATGCGTAGTTCTTTTTTTTTATTTCATCCAATATTTAATCATTTATATTTGAAAAATTATGAACACGGATCATTTTGTCTCAATTTTGGGCGTGTGCTTTTATTGTCTAAACGAAAATCCTATTTAATCAATTAGAACGAAAGCGTAAATGATTAAACGTTTATTAATGAATCGTTCGAAACTAAAAGGAAGAGTTTTAAATTTATATAACTGATACATAATTAATTTTACTACTGAATAAGTTAAAAATATGGGTATTCACCTCCAATCTATGCAAAGGGTAAAAATCAATGCTTTATAGTTTTACTTTATTAAAAATTTTCAGAAAAAAATTACATAAAATATTATTATAAATAATACATAAGAATACATTCTTGCAAACAGTACATAAAAATACATTATTGTAAATAATACGTAAGGATATATTTTGCAAACAATATATAAAGATATACTACTGCAAAGAATACATAAGAATACACTCTTGCAAACAGTATATAAAGATATTATTATAAATAATACGTAAGAATACATTCTTGCAAACAGTACATAAAGATACACTATTGTTAATAATAAGTAAAGATACATTATTGAAAACAGTACATAAAGATACACTATTGCAAGGAATACATTCTTGCAAACAGTACATAACGATACACTATTGATGATAATACGTAAAGATACATTTGCAAAAAGGAAGAATGAAAGTTTATATGAATAATCTTAAGATTGAAGAGTGAAAGAGTGTGAAGGAAAAGGATGTATGCTACGGATACATTCTTAGAAAGGATAATTAATTAGATGCATAACATTGTTGCATAACTCTAAAGCATTGTTTTTATTGAAAAATCAATGCTTTACAGATTTTCTTCATAAAAAAATTTCTTTCTTTAAATGGAAGACATTTTTTTTAATAATTTCACAGCTATCGTATCATTAGTACTTTCTTTCAATCAGAAAGTATCGATTATAATTTACAGTAACGATTATTTTTACTCGCATTTATCTCATAAAATTTATTTTAATGATGCTTTATCGATTCAACTATCAAAAATTTAATTTCATCGATAGAAATTAATTTTTTATTTTATTTTTTCTGTTATTAGTTATTTTTTTAAAAAATTGATTAATTCTATTAAATCTGATCGAAAAACATTATATTTAATGAATAATATAAGAAAAATTGGATTATTATTTTATTTTATTCGTTAAAAAATCGTTTGAATGATTTGATGAATTCAAATTTCTCTAGATTAAATGCAAAAAAAAAAAAAAATCATATTTTGCGTAAGGTACTTCTAACTATGGTTTTGAAAAATTATAAAAATTTCAGATAAGATGCATGTTTATCAGAAAAAAGTGAAATAATAGATGGTAGTATGCAAATTTTTATAAAGGAGAGAGTTGCCTATTGCGAACTGGTCACCTAAATCGTACCTGATGGGTATTTCGATACATACCGACTGTATGTAACGAGAGACCTCTCAGGTACGATTTAGATGACCAATACGCATTAGGCAACTCTCCCTTATGTATAAACAATCCAAATACTTAAAGTTATATGCAATATTTTTTTAAAGCACACTATTGTAAATAATACATAAAGATACATTCTTGCAAACAGTATATAAAGATACTGTACACTATTGTAAATTATACCTAAAGATATATTCTTGCAAACAGTACATAAAGATACACAATTGTAAATAATACGTAAGGATACATTCTTGCAAACTGTATATGAAGATACACTATTGTAAATTATACGTAAAGATATATTCTTGCAAACAGTACATAAAGATACACAACTGTAAATAATACGTAAGGATACATTCTTGCAAACTGTATATAAAGATACACTATTGTAAATTATACGTAAAGATATATTCTTGCAAACAGTACATAAAGATACACAATTGTAAATAATACGTAAGGATACATTCTTGCAAACTG
>WUQG02054269.1:0-10210 GCA_011317285.2 Androctonus mauritanicus | reverse complement strand
GAAACATTTATTAAAACGTCCACATATTTATTTTCAGGGACGATGTCTGACGTCGACTGATTTAACGATATATATATATACTGTATCTGTTTTGATGCGATATCTATTTTTCCTCACGCATTTATTTTTTTGCATACGTGAAACAAATGATTCACGCGTTGTTTTTTTATCAATAAACTTATCTAATTTGAAATTTCTTAAAAGTTTATTAAACAAAATTTAAATCACACCAGTGGACTTCTGCACAGTGTAATGTATATATATATGCGGTTCGGATACGTCTCGACTCTTTGAGAGAGATAATCTAGAAAAAAAAAAAAAAATAGGTTTTAAAATATTTTTCTGCTGGTAATAACGATCGCCATTACTCTCGTCCCGTCGTTACACGTTTTCTGATTTATAAAAATCGTCAATCAAATTCGGAATTAGTAAATAATGCAAGGCACGAATGACATTCTAGATGATTAAGCTAAACTTGTACCCCGTTATTCATCAATTTTATTTATTATTACGCGTATAATCTGCCAAAAATGTAACTTGGTTTATTTATTTGATTAGGGAATTGCATAATTATAATTAGGAAGAAAGATATTTCTACACGGGAACTGCGAAAATCTGCGAAAGATGACAAGAATGATTTTTAAGAACGACATTAATGGGTATTAAAATATGTATTTACAAATATTTATGAGTGCCAATTAAGGATAAAAATCAAATCAGGATAAAATTGGAAATGGATATAGCTAATTTTATTTGCTGTACGATTTTTTTTTTTAAAGTTTTGCAAGCTTGCAACGTTGACGAACTATACTTGCTTAAATCAATTGAATCGCATTAAAGTTAGTTAAGAGGAATCAAAATTAGATCATCAAACAGATTTCTTTTTTTTTTCGATAGAAAATATTTATTTAAATGCAATCAACTGAATAAAATTTTATAAATTTGAGTAATTAAATTATACTAAACTGGAATTTTACTATCATCTCAATATATACGATGACACGTAGGAAGTATGTAATTCTTTGCAAGTTTTCCGATTAAATATTCTAAATTTTTAGCATCTTCCGACCTTGATTTCTATATATATAGAGAGAGAGATAGATTATAAAAAGTATTACATTTAAACTAATTTCTTTCTATCTGAAATATCCTGGAAATAATAATAAAAAAAAAAAAATCTCTGGCGGAAATCCAGCAGGATTTTAACTTCATTTTAATAATAAATATTCTCCTGCGTTGTTTTAATAGGATATTAATTGGCTTATTAAAGTAAGTGAAGTCGCCTTTAAAACTTGACACTGTTTTCGGTTGGCTTGGAAGCAAACCTGCAGTCGTAAAGCCGAAAGTAGATTTCGGATATCAAAGTGAAAACGATCCAAACGTTTAAAGTGAATTCTTTTACGAAATTTTCTGTAGCTTTCAGTTTAAAAACTAAGAAGACGGGTAACCGCAGAACCTTTCAAAGTGGCAATTTAAGTTTCGTCTAGCCGTATTTACCACCACTACCGAGAAGTATGATCTTGATTTTGGAAAATGATCGAATGACCAAATAGTCAATCCAATTGTAATGCAGTAGCACCTGAGCAACCTGTGTAGAAAGTGAATGAGAACCGTAACCCCCTCCCCACGACAGACGAGAATGTAAGAACACATAAAGAGCACCGTAAATTCTGTGGTGTTTACGACAGTGAGGGTATTAAAGCGATTCCTCCCAAGGGGATTCGACGTCAACCAGTCACGATTGGGCACCGCTTCTGTCTACCTGTGTCCTTTGTCGATGCAGGAGAGCAATAAACATCTAGAGCAGTGCTATTTTATTCAACTGTCTGCAAGGTGACCAGGGTCTGAAGTGTATAGCAGAGAAGTCAGCGTCCACTTTACGGTTATTGCCGGCTTACGAAGAATCTGACTGGCATTAACCGTCTCCTTACTGTATCTAATAAAGGGGCAACAGGAGCAGGAAAGTGATCGTCGTCGTTTCTTGGATAGTAACGTGGTCGGTCCATTTCCTTTCTTTCCTACTCCATCCTTTAAGCCCTCAGCAATGAAGACGATAGAATCGTTTCGTGTAGAGCTGTATTAAAAACTGATATGTACTCTAAGAACATATCGGAGAGGGGAGAAAAAAAGGAATAAAAGAATGCTAGAAATTCCTTCATAAAACTTTCTTTTGTCGACGTAGCTACAAATAAGAAGTTTTATTAAAATTTCTTAACCATTTAATCAACTTCAGTGCTAAGCCATTCACGTTAATCATAACTGTTTAAACCCACTTCTACCAACGAAAACATAAGTAAGTGTTCGCATTCACGTTATACTCGAAAGAACTCTCATATCTAACTCGATACGAAAGTTAACCTAATTCTCTTTAACGAAAATAACTCTAAAAATTAATCTTTTATATATATATATATTCAAAATTTAACCTCTTAGTAATTTCGTTGGCGTGGTTCCGCGAATTTACATAATCAAACTACTTATACTTAACTAAATTATCATTCTTAACCGAAAGTAGTTATTAAGAATTCTGTCTAAAGAAACTAGATTTGAAATAATTTTTCTTCTTAAAATTTTGCCTGGCAAAATTTATTATTAAATTCAATTGATAATATCCATGTATCCGTATGCATCGTTGTTGATCAATTTGAAAACGGAGGAAAAAAATGCATTAAGTTTTGTGATAATAGCTTAAAAACCATCATCATATTTTTAGGCATAAGTATATATATTTATATATATATATATGAATAAAAAAAAGAGAGAATCTATTGTTAAAGCTTTGGAGAATGACTGGATTTATCATCACAAGAGAAGAAAAAACAACAAGTAATTTAAATGGAAAAAATGGTAAGAAAATAACTTTAGCTCTGCTGCTCTCGGAAATAATATTTTCAGACATCATCATTCAAATAAAATATAACGAATTTACCGTATTATCGATGTCACTTTGTTTGATTAAGTTTCATCTTTAAAATTGTTCACGTTTTGAATTTATTGTCTTCGGATACGAATCCTATTACTTAAACTACATAACTTATGATTTCAAAAATTCAATTCGAGCCGTTATATTGCTTTAAACAAACTTATTTCATTACATATTCTCCTATTGCATAAACATTAAGATGTTTTTCTTAAATATTTCATAGAGAAAAATAACGGTTTGCCTACATAAAATAAGAAAAATAGGTTAGAAAATAATTCTTGTTTTTTTATTTTTATTTTTGTATGAATCGAAAAATAAATAAACGCAATTTTCGTATATGAAATATCCATATAAAGTATATCTACTTTTTTTTTTTTTTATAAAATTTATTTGAAGAATTGAAACAAAAACAAATAAACGTTAAATCGCATTACCGTCATAAGAGCGCTATCGAGTCTTCTAACTGCATATTAGTAAGACCATCATTTTCTTAAAACTTAAGAATATCGTTTCTTAACAACGTTAAACACGACGTAGAATCCCCGTATTAATTGCCATTTTACCTCGTTTTATAAATCTTTCTTCTCGCTGATGGAAACTGACGGTAAATCGAGTAAAAGAGCGTAAAGAGGAAATTTAATCATGCTTAAAAGTATGTATGATTCGAACAAAAATTAAAACGGAAGAGAATTTTGCCAGTTCCGTTAATGGTATTTTATAATTACCACACTTTATAAGAATGTTAAAAGTTACGAGTGGAAAGTTATAAAAAGATGGTAAACATGGCTGTCGGCCGATAGTGATAAGAAGAAATTTATCATTCCGGATGCATGCAGACGCACTACACATACTTCTTCTTCATAATTCGACCGTCTAATGATTACATTGACTTGTGGTTAATGCGCATATCGCTGTCGGAACAGAAGCTTTATCCGGAGTGAAGATAAAAACAGAGAAGATTGGGCAACGCCCGAATGAAATCCCACATACATTCAATTGAGTAGCGAGCACTGTTATTATCTGAATGTTATTTAAAGTGAAATTCTACATATGGAAGAGACTTTTATCCGTGGCAGAACTAATGGCTGATTGGTGTAACAAACAGGAAATCTTCCCCGGTCTCGTCCGACCAAACTGACAAATTATTGTGATTATCAGCAACGGCAATAATGAAATGAGCTTTAATGTTATTTAATGCTCCAAATAAACGTCTCATTTACTCTTCTGCCTTTGTTTTCCTTTAACATTCTCGAATCTGTTTTAATGTCACGCTAAGGTTTTGCCGAGATAATTGTTTTTAATTTCCAAACACTAACTTTAATGTCTTTTGTTTAATATTATAAACACAAATTATATTTATTGTAATTATAAGAAACCAACACGGCTAAAATCTATTAAAGAGCAGCTATCGTAGAAAAGCATAATGGTAACACGTGTAAACGATAACTGTTTTACACGTGTTACCATTAGGCTTTTCTAGTAGTGTAAACTAATGTTAACCAGTTCAACTTAAAGAGTTATAGATTTGGATGAAACGTTTTCATATCTGTTTGAAAGTTCACGAGTATCTAAATAAGTGATAGAGGATTTCATTCGCATATAACTGAAATTTTAGATACCTGAACAGATTTGCAGTAGACTCGCTTTTTTTTATCAACAACCAATTTACGAACTACACAACTTTATGAACTATTTAACTGGTCCCAAATAGTCCCTAATGTTAATTAATACGAAATTTTCTTGGGGGGGATCCGTACGAGTTGGTAAAATCGAGAGTCCACTGTGTATATACAAAATTTGCAGTGAAGCGACTGATTTACATCGTCTTACGTTCGACTGCAGTTTCTGTTATTTTGCGGAATAATTTTTATAAATGTATTTTCAACATTCAAACGTGTAATTTAGATATTTATGAAGTTTTATTAAACAAAATTAAGGCGTTTAAAACGACCTTCCAAACATAATTTACGGATAGATAGTCGAATCGATTAAAATAAACCCGGGACATTATCCGAGCCAGAAATCTAGCAAGTAGATCTGATAGGGGAGAGTTGCCTATCGCGTACTGGTCACCTAAATCGTACCTGATAGCTGTTTCGTTACATACAGTCGGTACGTAACGAAATAAACGTTCAACGTTTAATATTTCGTTCCTCTTCAACGTTTTATTGTTACGAGAGCAATAATAATCGCGACTTAATTAAACAAAATTCGTTTAATTTGATCAAAATATTTCGAAGAAAAATCATTTTTACGCAATCTATACGCATTTTTTTTAAACTTCAAGTGCGTCTTATAAATTTTATTATTTATTTAAATATTTATATGTTTGTAAATTTTTCGAATAAAAATTTTTCCTTTTAATTTTTTTTTTTTTTGTATAATTTTTTTCTAGATTTTATAAACAAACTTATAAATATTTATCATCGTAATATTAAAATAACAATATCACATAAAGTTTATATATTCTTATATCAAAAAAAGCTTAAAGTTTATAAATTTTATTTTATTTTATTTTATTTTGAAGTGAAACTTTTCAAGAGTTTTTATTTTTAACTCGAATGCACTAAACAACAAATTCTCCACGATATTAATTCTTTTTTTTTTTTTTTTAACGTTCACCAAACGTATAAATAAATTAAAAAAAAAAAAATTCGAGATGCAACCTTCATAAAACTGTTTTAAAAAAGTTTTGCCGATACCTTTTCCTCTTTTTTTTTTTTTAATTATTTTTTTTTGGTTTCATTCAGTTACCAGTACGAAATTTGTAAATATATAAGAATTATAGCACTATTTCTATATAAAAATAAATAAATTCGAGCTAACATTTCTGCCAGAAACGAAGTAGAAGAATATCATCATAAAACGTGAAAAATAAGGAACCACCACCTAGACATTGACAAAAACTTAACATCTTAAGCGGTGCCTGAAGAGAAGAGTTTGGTAATCCCCTGGCAGAAAGGGGCATTAACCTTTGTCATCCTCTGTAGACGGATCTTAAATCTAAACCATAATATAAAAAAAAATGATAAATAACGATAATCGAAGCCGATAAATATATAATTACTTAGATAAAAATCAGTTATGCCCGACTTAAACTTTTTTAATTACATTATTAAAGCCGAGAGAGAGGGATAAAAATTATGATTGGATATTACTATATCGAATTTATTATGGAAAGAAAGAAAGAAAAAAAAAGAAATTGAAATCGAATTATCCGTAAGAGCAAATCAGTGGAGTAGAAAAGGCGACAAAGAAACATATACTGAAAGATCAGACCGAATGCGAGAGAAAAGAAAAAGGTAGAAGAAAACTAAACAAAGTCAGAGGGCGGGAAAAAAATCTGCTTCGTTTCCAGGCACCACCTTAATACCGCCAAGTGCAACCGTGGGAAATGTAAGTGGTAAAGCGAGTAATGTACTATAGCAATTTGTATTGATTTGGGTTCGGCTGTGGAGCGCGCGCACATAAAACTCGCCTCCGCCTTTCATCAATGTACTATCGACAATAGTTTGGCGTTTAGAAGAGACTATCTGACCTTTATCGGGGCGACTTGTCTTTTAATAACAACAGAAATAGCAAAAAAAAATTTCATCATCGAAAGCGAATTTCATTAGAAATCCAAATCGAATGCATACACACAAAAAAAAAAAAAAATGCGTTGGGAATAAGATATTCGTTTAAGATTTGGTGGAATGAAAAGAACCGATTGCCAGACTCGTGATCGATGCGCGACCCAGAACACACACACACACAGTGGGGGGAGGGAAGAAAAAAAAAAGAGGAACTGGCTGATCTACATAGCCGTTGTGGCTTTCATTACCGAATCAGGTCACGAAATTGGTATCCGTATCTTCACTAAAGAAGTTGGAAAAACGGAGGACCGAGTGGACGAGCGAAACAAAATCGAATTGGCCAGACCGATTTTGTATAGCGCGTCTACAGCGCGACAATTCTCGTCCTTGAAATTCCCGGCAATTCAGGAATATCGTGATGGGAAAGCCGATTGCTGGGAGTAGAGAGTGTCGCAGATGTTTTACTCTCCACTTCACTGACACCGTGAGGTACATTCTCGATACACTTATTGCAGAATTCTAACCGACTGTTTGTTTAATGTCGAATTTGAGAAGGGAGCCAAAGTTTCAAGGAGGTATCGCTGCCAACTGGAGACCTTTTCTTTCCCAGCTGTATCCGTTCCCTCAATTTTTCTGTAACCAGACTATCTGAGAAAGAATGCAATGGTTAAACAAACAAAATTATAGTTAGTTGATCGAATTAAAATCGTGTAATGCATTAAAATGTATTCCCAACTCGGAATTTCCTTTTTTTTTCGCGTTATAAATCATTCTAGCATTATTATTTTTTATTATTATTATTAATAAATAAAATTTTGTTTCATTTAATATTTCAGAAAAAAAAAAAAGTAGACTACAGTATGACGGTGACGACTGTCGAAACGACTCGATTCTTTAAAGCGCACATAGGAAACGAAAGAGATGAAAAGCTAAGGAGAGACGAAGAAATAGAGGTGTTATTCGAGCCACAACTGCAAATAATCATTCCTATATGTCACTCCACTCACTGGCTACCATCTGAATGTCATCGCGGTGAAGCTAATCCTCAGCCCTTCTTGGAAATTTACCACTTAATATTTCATATCTTCTGTGCCGTCTGCTGCGACATCCATCATCATCGGAACGTTGACAGTCGGCGGTTTGATACATACAACTCTTCATCCTTCCTCCATTCTGATATAAGAGATTTTCTTCCTTCTGTCTCTATCCGGATCGACTTATTCCGTACAAGTTACAAGCGCGAAATTGCCGTCTTCAATTCATGCGTGACAAGGCTTCAGGTGAGTGCCTTCATCCATCTATTGCTGCTAGACGCGATTATTTGTGTAGCAAACTATAGACCAGCTGTCAAACAAATTTGCAAGAAACGTAAACCTAACGAATTTTTCACACTCATATTTTTATTCTCAATGGATTCTTCACTTTCTATTTAAAGTATTTTATTTTCCAATCTTACGTTAACGATCGACCAAGAAAATCGTTAAAATTTACCTATTAAGAATAGCATAAATATAAATATTTGGGTTTATATTTAGGAAGCAACTTACTACGAGTGCTGTTATGGAACAATTTACCAATTATATATATATATATATGCAGTGGAGTTATATTGTATACGTCATGGCGTCATAATTGTGAGATAGGAAATGCCATCGCAACCAATACATAATTTAGACACGATTTATCAGTATACATTCTTGGTATTGTCAGAATGATACGTAGAAGTTGCGCATTAAAATTATTTAGATAAGAATCTATGCAATATTTAATTAATCTATAATTCTATAAATAATGCTTCACTATCAAGACATGATATCAAATGTAATGCAACTAAGTACCTACTTTTTTAGACTAGGTTACGCTATTAGTATTTATCAGACAATTTGAACTTATTCTATACGTGCCCTAGACTTTCATGAGATTTTTAGATGGTAGAAAGAATTTTTAGAACGTTAGAATAGACCTATCTAAATATTACGAGATGGAATTACATTCGCTAACAGAGAGGAAAAATTCTTTTTTTTTGTAAATTCCAGAAATGGAGATCTAAATGCTAGTGTAGACTTGGGAATTTAAGGATTTGGGTGAAGAGGAAGGGCAAGAATATCGATCGAGAAAGAAAATGTAATTTTAAGTAACAATTGTTGATTTAAAGCATCAAAACATTGCAACGATGGTCGCTTTAGGAGAAAAGTCACACAATTCAACAGTGAGAAAAACAAAAACGACTGGTTGCAAAGATTAAGGAACACATTCACGCCAGCACGTGTTCCTGACGGATACCTAATGGAACATTGATTGCCTATTTTAGGACAAACAGCGTTTCCCATGTTAGATTACGTAATTACATTGGCACCCAGTCTTGGACCATGTTCATAAATGCGAAGAAAAACAAACTTCCCTTTTATTTTCCCCCCTCCTCTTATCTTTCTTTCCTTTTTTTTTTTTTAACGAACTGAAACTCGAAGTACTTAATTCGCTATTCGCCATAATCAAATATATTACTTTCTGTAAAATGTGATTCAAATTAAAGCATTATTTTAACTCGGAACTGTATCCAAAGACTAAGTTCTTCGACGACAAAACTGGAAGATATTTTTTATCCATGTACTATCTTACTTTTAGACAATCGAACTACAACTACGAATAGACGTGGTGAGAGTATCAGAATGGTTTTAATCATCGGCGCATTACAGTTTCCAATCTGAAAGGAGGAAGAATTTTAGACAGGTAGATCTGTAACTTCATCATTTCCATCAGAAACTCATTCCTATGCAATAACAAGCAAAGAGAGAGGAAGAAGAAGAAGAAGAAAAAAAAGATGAAATCGAAAGACTTAGAAAAATAAAAAAGATAGCAAACCCTTTTTTCATCTCTAATAGAAAATGTCTTAAACAGAAACTACAGAGGAGAGATATTATGCGAAGGAAAAGCGATCGGGTTGAAAATTTTAGCCTTGCCAACGATGCTCTTATCAATATTTAATGCGATTTGATTGGTTTTTTTTTTCTCCTCGTGTCATGAGTCTATGTTGTCTCTCATCTGTTTTTATACCGGAGCGGTTCAATTATCCATCTAGAGGAGGAAAAAAAAAACTGCATAAAAAGTCGTAGAGAAGAGACTAAATACACGGTTTCAGGACTGTCTTACACGTCAGAATCGTCCAAAAATATTAAGAGAATTTTGTCAACTTTTTTGAAATAAGGTTAAAAATATGTTGTAACAAGTAGAAATGCAGTTGTTAAAAAGCAAATAAAAACACAACGTTTAATAATACTTCTGCGAAATTAAATCTCGAAAATCAATTTTTTATTCTTGAATATTCCGCGTAAAGTAATTTCTTTTTATTTTTTTATAAATTTTTCGGGACGGACGACGATATGAATTTTGAAAATTTCTTTTTTAAGTTTTTTTTTTTTTTTTCTTCTTCTTCCTCGAGTTCTAACTTTCTAAATATATTAAATTATCTCTGTATATATATATAAATAATTACGTATCGGAGACGTTATCAATAAATAATTTCGCGTGTGTTTTCTAAATAAAGAAAAAAAGGATAGCCATCCATTCGGGCTTGTAAAAAAAGCGAAAAATGAGTTTTTGCCCGAAGAAGAAAAATACATTTTAGCACTGGGAAAAGATACATTTTAGCACTGGGAAAAGATTTCCTGTTTTATCCTCGGCCCTATTCGCTTAGCAGTGTGAACCCATAACA
>WUQG02054258.1:0-10210 GCA_011317285.2 Androctonus mauritanicus | reverse complement strand
TTCGGTAGGCGGATTCTTCTTTATAAAGAAACACTTTCTCATAAGAGTAAGTATTCAATCAAATATTGTTTTTATGAATTACATATAGTTGAAGTTTTAAATTATATTTTTGCCTAATTATGTATATAAAATACAATCATTAATTTTTCGTTAATTTTATGGTTACTGATATAATAATATTTTTATTTTAGGTGGCAAGTGGAATGTATTCAGCTTTTTCATCTATCATACAACTTACTGGAGTACTTTCACATAAGAATTGTTCTTTGAAGAAAAATTAATTCTGTATTTTCTGAATTTTATCGGGATGGCTTATTATAAATTTAATAGGTTAGGTTAGTTAGGTAGCCGTATCGCATGAGGGATATTTTATATCTGGTGGCGGCCACTTATAAAGCCCATCACAGGCTGGCCAACACCCATGATAGGATCAACCGGATGAATTGAAGGATGGAGTATAACGGACCAGGCTCAGATATCTCCTAAAAATTGGAGGTATGGACTTAGATTTGAATCCTAATCCTCCAAGGTGGTAAGCCACAACTTCACCATACGGTTATCCGGCCGACGCAGAGGTATGGCTTACATACATTATCACTATAACACTTAGAATGTAATATAGCTAAAATGCAGGCATTTATTGAGTAAATTAATTGCTTTGGATACGATTTTGATCTTATAAAATTTAAAGATTAAATTTCCATTAAATTTAAACATTCTGACATAAATAAATCGATATAGGCGTAGACGATTAGTACATTTCGATCTGCTTGTTTTATTTTAATGATACTGTTTAAATTTATATATTTTTATAAAAAATAAAATTGTTATTAGCATTTATTTAGACAGAATATTATTTATTTGAAGACATTAATTAGGTTGGATTGCCTCAAACAATATAAACGGTTGTCGAAAATACCATGCTGTATAAAATTGCTCTTTCTTATTAAATATAAAAAGCAAAGTATAGATAATATATCATTTTCTCATATTTAGCTTCCTTTCAAAATGATATAGGCATTATTATCTATTTTGTATACTCAGATGATAACGTTTTATCGAATTGTTAATTTTCATGAAATCTGATAGTGATGTTTAGTCAATAAATGTCCTGTCGATTTGGCATTTTTTAATCCTGTAGAATCGTTTAATCTTGCAGGACGACATTAAATTTTTATTAAAATTTTATTTTATAGTATTGAATATAGATGGCGCTATGTGTTAAAGTAAATGTTTAAATAACTCTTAGCCACATCTATTGTCAATAATATAAAATGCGTTTTTACACATGCGCGTTAATGCCATTGAAGATTATTTTAATTGGCATATTTCGATTAGTTAAATTTAATCATTCGATAATAAAGATTAAATTTGCCAAGTAGGCGATTTTAGTTTTTCCTTTAACTGCTTGTTATGTTTATATAAGGCGAAATATTTTAATTTTATCATCGATTTTAAAAATCTAAACCTAATAAATGAAATAATAAAAACTAATGATAAAGAATAACAGACGATAGTATTGAAAGAGTCGACACCAGTTTCAACGCCAGAAGACACTCGAAAATCATTAATTATTATAATTATAAATGACCGAAGAAAGGCAAACAATGAGGATGGTATCAACAATTCATACCTCTCTCTTCACAAGTAGGTTAGCTTCTCTCTCACCAACACAATTTTTTAGTTCTGTGCATAATTGAACTCGTTTCTCCTTTATCTTTGCGTTTAACTGATTCCTACTAAATTTTAATAAACACCTTTTTGTTAGTTTATTTTCGAATGAGTATTGTCTTTCTTCTGCCTTGGAACACTGCCGTCCTCTTACTCCAGTCATTACAAAAATTCGGCTGCCGACGTGCTACCTGCGAACCTTACACGAAGCGTTCTCCACCAAAAATATAAGACAATTATTCCATTACAGAAACTTGTTAAATCAGATGAAAACAAATGATTTGTCGATATAAACAATAATTTCAGTGTCCAAAATTTATTTATTGCAAAACAGGTATTTTTAACAGGTGAAGAGTGAAAAAGTTTTTAGAGGATTGGCCTCAAAAGTATGCTCTAATTTTAATAAAAATGATTCCATTGAAATTAACATTAAATCAGTGGATTCCAAATGCTATATAAATGATACATTTGGAAACTGATGTAAATTCTTGCTAGAACTGCTTCTTAGTCCATTACACATGCAGTCTTTTAAGATTATTTTCATGGCACATTTTAATTATTCGACAATAACATCATCTTCGGAAAGAAAACAATTTTAGTTCTTTCTGAAAGATAATTGTTATAATATTTAATTATTAACACAAGAACGATTTAATCAATCAATTTTTATGAAAGAATTTTTGTTCGTTAGGGGAAATTTGCCTAAATAAATTATAGGAAAAATATTATTAATACACGTTTTCTAGGAATCGGCGTAATTTACATGAAAGTTCTTTTAATCAAAAGATGGCAGCAAATTACAACTAATTTACCAACAAATGATCAAAGATGATAGAGCAAATAACGAAAAACTATTACTGACCAAAGGCCATGAAAGACTATAACTGTTACTATAACTTATTTCAGTACTTTTCTGGACAAATGACAATAGTGTCTAAGTTACGAACAAAACTTATGTATGAATTATATTCGTAATTAGAGAAACGCATTTGCCCGAAAATAAATGATATATATTCAGTTATTATACCTAATATCGATCATTTTCAATAAACACGAAATTGGTCATTTTGAATTTGGAACAAAAATAAAGCCTATATATTCAAATAATGAAAGGAATCGAGTGATATTGATTCCTTTCATTATTTGAATAATGAAAGGAATCAAGATCTTGATTAACTTCGATCTTGATTAACTTGTTCAAATTTCAACTGTATATATTATAAAAATATTATCGATATCATAAATTTTATTTGGCATCTTTGTAAGTAAATTTGATTAACATTTCATTAATACATCGAATTTATTTTATTTCTGTATTCTTTCATTTATTCTAATCTTAAGTTAAAGTAATGAATATTCTTTAATTGTAATTAATAAAAAGATTAAAATATTCCATAACTCATTATTAAGGATCCTGTTTTTCTTAGCTTGAGTTGTACGTTCGTGGAGTTTTCATCTAAATTATCTATTTATATTGTTAGTAAATTTTAATAATATTTTTATTCTGAATGATTGATATGTAATAAACTTGTATGTGAATAGATATCTGCATGTGGCATCATATATGTCAAATACAGATTATAAGTTATTCATTGATAGTTTACTCTGGAATTAACATCGTGATCTGTGTGTGTTGTAATATAGAAAATGTATTAAAATTTCTGTATCCATTAATTAATCATCTCTGTAATTCATTTTAAGAAAAAGATTTTAGTTATAGATGTATATCAATAAATATTCTTAAAATTTTGTATAATATAGCTCGGTTTTCTTGGAATCTTTCAGAGAAATGCTACACAAATTGGAACAACATTAATAGCATATTCTTTTCTATAAGAAAGAAACGAAATACCACTACTTTGTACCACAACAATTATATTTCATTTTTTTAAATGAATTAAATAATTGTTGTGGTACAAAGTAGTGGTATCAATTATTTTATTCATTTTATTTATTAATCAATTATTTTATTCATTTTTTTAAATGAATAAAAATAATTTCATAGTAAGAAACTGGCTATAATACAATTCAATAAAGTGTGAAAATTCTAAACTTTTCAATAAAATTTTTGAAAAGTTGAATGAAATTTCCTTTCGTTCGTATTTTTAATTCGTTTTAAATATCTATGCACTTTTCCTTTCTTATTTTTGCAGTATATATGTTTCGTGTTTTTTACAGTAAAAATTATAGAGATTGACCAAAATATTATCGTAATTTTTATAAGATTTCCTATTTTGCCCATATCTCTAATTTTCTAGTATATGGTATGTTATCATCGCTAAATGCAGCAATTGGATCAAAATTATTTTGAGATTTGTTTTTACGTAATTACTTCTTTTTCCTATTTATCGCTTTTTATCGATGAAAAATGATGTGTCGGATATATCTTTTTACTTAATGACTGATGTACAGTTTGCATCTATAGTTATAATTTAAGGATGCAGAAAATTATTGAAAACTACTCTAACATCTAAGCAAATTGTGGTTATAGTGAATCGGTTGTTTTAAAATGTATATGTTACGGGTAATGTGCGAAATCCAGTTAATGTCGAGATTAACCGGAAGATGTCAAAATTATCCAAGTACAATAAAGACATAAAGACAGATATAGAAAGAATTTATCTCGTTTTCATTCTTATCTAGATAATCTCGACATTAATCAATACGAATTGGATAACATTGAAGATTATTTGTAAAACTAAGCACAAACGGTTACAACACACTGAAATAAAATAAGAATTTCTGAACCGAAACACAAAAATAATAATACAATGAAATTTACCATATATAAGAAATTATATAGGATGATCAAAATCTCTACCGCCAAACTTCAGGGGTGATAGAAAGAGACAAGACAAGTACCTTTTGTTTTCAGAATCATTATCTCTCCGCAGTATAGATTTTGAATTTTGTGTCTTAGAAGTTTCACTTGAATCCGTTTCGGCCAAATTGTGCTTCATTTCCGTTACATCGAAAGATTGCCGAAGATGCATGACTGCTGATTTTCTGAGAACATTTTTGTTCGCAGATGAGGCATGTTTTACACGGGAGGTTGCTTGACTAGCCACAACAGCCATGAATGGGATGAAGAAAATCCTTGAGTGAGACTTCCTCGTGGCTCTCAACATCAGAGCTGTTGATGCTTGGGCCAGAATTCTTGGAGACTTTTTGATCGGACTATATGTATTGTCTCTCCTCCTAAACTCTAGAATTTATTATATGCATTTCCTCTCGCTTAATCTCGATTATCTACACCATTGATCTTGGTCTACATAGAAACATATCCATCAGGCCAATAAATAAAAACTGCGTTTGTGCAATTATTTCTTGAAACTTCGAATGTGACATTATCCAAGAGCGAGAGAATAACGTCAGTATTATCTGAATAAATATCGAAAAATAATAAACAGCCACTTCTTATTAAACATTATTCGGACAATGTTGACATTATCTAAGTCCGGACTTTACCCAAAACATATATATTATGATTTGCATATGTTATTAATATTATAATGGCATTATATGATTAATATCTGCAGAAAATAAGAACTTATTTTAATATTAGTACAATTTTAATACTGATATATAAATTTTGATGTTGGTATAGATTTATACATATTAATATAATTATGTTTCGTATTATTTAGACTAGTTTATTATATTATCCGATATAAAATTTAGATAAAATTTCCTATTATTGTAATATATTATAATATTCATTGAAAATATCGTGTAAAATTTTAAAAGTATTTTTCTTTAGAACAAGATTATATTAAAATTATCAAGCTCTGATAAATAACCGATTACTTAAATCTATAAAATAAATACTTGCCATTCCATTTAATATCATCAATTGCATCGCAAAGAAAGAGCTAACTGATTACAAATTTCTATAGAATGAATAAGCATATGGAAATATCTAATTCACCAATAAAGTATACGTTTTTCTTAATTTTATTTGCAAACTAAAGAAGCAGCAAGCAACAGCGACAGCACAAATCGCTATATCTGCACATTATTGCATCATCTTTCATTGTCGTTCACTTCTTCATATATATATTTCTCTTCTATTAATTATTAAATACATATTTCTTTAGATAGTCATCAACTTGTTCTCTCACTACTTTTTTTTGTTCCACTCTCTCACATTTATCATCCTCATGTCAGCATACACTCAATTCATCAATTGCTCTTCTTCACTCATTCGTTCTACTTGCATAAACTACCTCAAAGATAGTTTACATGCTGCATCTATCACACTTCGTTTCCTCCATATTATTTTCGTACTTTTCATTCGAAACACAATCATATCGTGTCATTTCAGATACTTTTCAAATGTATGAGCTGCTCGGCATTTAAACGTTTTTATTCCTTTTATTCCACACTTGATGGGATATACAAATATATATCGACATTTGGATTATCATGCTTGATAAACAAACCATCATTCTTTGACGATTCTCATTCATAGCATATCTTTCAATCGTACCATGACATTTAATCCAGCCGTTTCTCTTCGTAAAACCTCACCATCAATGCAATGTAAATATCTGCTGAAATCCAAGTATACATACATATATTCAGCAAATTTAAATTAATTTTTTAATTTTTCCCTCTTCTCGTCCAAGCATAATTTTTTGTCGTCCTTGTATTCATTCTCTTTTGTTTTTTCTTATATGCCTTTAAACAATTGATTCAACTGTTCAGCAAATATTCTGATACTTTGCTTAATGCAAAAGGAAATATGGCCGAATATTTTCATAGTGATGTTCCACTAGTATATGCCACAGGAATTGTTCGCCCTCCTTGCAGTAGCACATCAAATGCTGCAAATTGAGATTCTCTATTTCTTGTGGTGTTTAGTCAGTATGCAGGTCACCCACTAGCACTGGCTTACATCCTTTAGCCATTAAAAACTGAATTATAGCTTTCATATACTGCTGGACGGATTTTCAATCATACTAGCCATCTTGAACGTTACGTCATGCGTTTAAAAATGACGCAAGTGCATAATTTAAGAGCATGCATAACACATACATCTTCATTTTAACATCCGCGTTCTAATTTGAAATGTCAATTCATCACGTGGAGCGTTTCGAAGGGGTTTCATTTCGATAAACCATATATTTAAATCAAATTTGGAAATTGTCATTCAATTGTATACAGACAATAGTTTGATAAGCAAATTGTTATGATTTTACAACAATATTTTTAAAACTTAACAATAATCTAAAGATTACTTTAAAGCAATATATAATCTTTCAACATTTGGACTGCGATTTTCGAAAATTAAAAAATGGCAAGAAAGGCATCCGATTTTCAAATACATATATTAAGTGAAAGTGGAGAAAAGGTTGCTGTTCCCAAATCTCTTCTAATTGAAAACAGTCCTGTTATAAAAGCTATGTTAGAAAATATAACCAGACCACTACATGTATTGGTATTGAGAGAAAGCTTAGATTGTCTCGTTCAATTAAAAAGGTAAGCAAAAAATGTGAATTATAAACAAAATACTTGATAGTAAAAACAAAGATTTAGAGATTATTTTCAATGATGCCGATAATTTTATTTAACTGTGAATTGGTTCTTCCAAAGTTAGTTTACATAATATAGAAATTTTTATGAATATTTTTATATTTCGGAATGATTGCTGTTCCATAAATGGAACTTAAAATCTCTTCAATACTGATAGCCATGCATAATTATTCAAATTATGCATGTTTATCGCACATATTTTGATTAATTCAATTATCTCAGAGATTTTTTATTGTTATTAGGATTTTGATAATATATTAAAAAAACCTATTAATAATTAACTCATTTTATAAAACAATGATCCATTTTCTCAATTTTAATTAATTTAATTTTCTAATTTATAAGTGTTATCATAAAATAAAGAAGCGAAATAGAAAGTGTACTGTATATTCTTACGTATGTTAGAGTTTTTAATATCATGCAATGACCCAAGAAAAGTCAAATATATTCAGATTATTTTCTATATTCGTTTATATTAGAGATTGTAGTTTGTTCAATAAATGTAACAAATATTTTGGCATAAGTTTTGCATCAACCAAAAATTTTCTTAACTATACGTCACGCACATTGTTTCTTCAAAATTTACGTGGCTATTGTGTTTCATGCTTTACCTTTCTGTCTATGTTTACTACATCGCTGGTAAAAGATTAACATATGTTTATATAAATGCATACACATAACTTTAAAAATATATTTCAGCATTTTTTTATTTCATTAAACATGGTTGCCATAGTTTATATATTTATCATGTAATTTAAAAATTATTTTAAAGTACCAAATTCCATGTTGCTCAAAAGGTGTGTGATAAATGAAATATTATTTTCTTCCAAGTACTTTCCAAGAGGATTTGTTAAATATGTACTTAGAACATTATTTTATTCAATATTTGTATCATTTTCTTTTGAGTGGTAAAGTTTTCGCTTAGACATAGTGAGAGCCTATTAGAAAAAAAATGTCTTAGAATAGTTTTTAGACTAATCTAAATTAGAAAATAGTCTGATCATATGTCTATTTAAATTTTAATGGATCAAACCTTAACTTAAAATTATATCAGTAGGACTGAACATGGCAATACATTTCGTATTGTCACCACCCATATGATGATATTAGAACTAAGTCTACTTTAATAAAAGCAAAATCTTTCAAAATACGAAGAGATATTATGAAAAGTGCTTCTTAAATCCTCCTAAGAAACTAAGAAAACAATTATTATCTTATCTGTAGTCTTTGTAAATGTGATGATTTCAGATGATGCAAGAATTTTTGTATTTGATGAAAACACGTTCTCTATTTTAAACAGTCATGCTTTCCACCTAGGAAACTGAAACTGAGCTGAAGTATGTCACCACTTAACGTAAAGATTCTGCATTATTACAGTTTCATAACACCGCCTCCTCTATGAGAAACCACACAAGTCGATATAACCTTCGTATTCCATAATACCTCAGTTACTCTATATAATCATACATGAAATCTTAATTTTTTTCTAAAATATTATGAAAAGTTATAACTAATTGAAATATCATATAAGATATGTATTCATATTAATTAAAAACACCTTTTTTTTAGATTTTTAAGACAAGAAAGGATCGGAATAAAATCTCTTCAAAATGCATTCAATTTACACAAAATCGCTCACTCGTTTAAGATAAATAATCTGTTCAATATTTGTAGAACATATATTAAAAAACAAATTAATCCTACTACATTATTACGGATTTTTAAGTTTGCATTACAACAAGAAGATAAATTCATCGAATATTATTGTTGGATAGAATTCGACGAGAAATGTGATGAATTACTTAAATCTGAAGAATTTTCTAGATGCGACGAAGATATCGTAAGAATAATCGTTTCTCGCCCGAAATACAAAACATTGAAAGAAATAACACTGTTTCAATATCTGATCAAATGGGCCTCCACAAAATTACAACTCGGAGAAAATTCCATAATTCCAGTATCAGCTTCGAATAGTCAAAGAATCCGTCAATGTTTGAATCCTTTTTTCAACATGATAAGATTTTCATCGATGAAAGCAGAAGAATTGGAAATAGTGTTTTCATATCATTTATTAACTTCGTTAGAAGAAACACATATACGCTCTCCATCGTTTGAAAGAGAAGACGAACAGAGAAATAATTTATCAAATACCATCTGTTCAACTGATGCCAAAAGGACTGATCATTGTTATAAGTCTTTGATTACGTATGAAAACCGTAAAAATCCTAACATTAGATTTGAAAGGTATATTAATAACGATACTGAATTCTGTTGTTCATTTATTGCGAAGGCAAATTGTTTTTTGTATGAACTTATTCTACCAATAATCCATTATAATAAGGGAGGTTTGTGCGTAACAATAAAAATTCAATCAGACGGAATTTCCATTTACGAAACTGAATTTTCTTGTTCAGCTCAGGGTGTTATACGCCTATCTGAACCATTATTTATAAAGAAGAATATCGAATATTTCATTGAGGGCATTCTAGATCAGCAAAGAAGCAAATATCCAATCAGAATTGCGATAGATGCTGAGATATATATGAATAATACTGAATATAATCAGTTGGGTCAGCAATATCGTAAGCTTTTCCTACATAAATGGGATCGATTTTTTATTAAAATTAAACTGTACTTTTAATATGCAATATAAGGAATATTAAATGAGTAAATTCTCACCAAATGAAGATCGTTAGAAGTTTCAGATTAATTGAAATAATTTTGAGGATAAAATTTTTTTTACATTTACAAAGATTTCTTTTGAAGAAAAAAAAATATTATTTGTAAAAAATATTTTTTCTATTTATAAAATTTGGAAATTTTTTATAAAGCTTTCATGACAATCAAACAAATACAATTCTTGTAGTTAAATTTTCTCTATTCGTTATTTTATATTTTATATCAAACTTTCGGAAATTTACCAACTAAAATACACTGACGGAAAAAAAAATCCCAACACCAAGAAAAAATTGTGTTAGATAAACAAAATTTGGTAGGCATGTTT
>WUQG02054247.1:0-10210 GCA_011317285.2 Androctonus mauritanicus | reverse complement strand
TTATATATTTTGTGGAAATATTTAAAATTTATTCATATTTGAAAAATGCAAATCAACAAGAGTAGAGATCACTTTTTATGCCAGAATTGTCATTCCCTTCAATGAATTTATAGTTATTATTAATAAATAAATAAATAAAATTGTATAATTAGTTAAAATAAAAAAAAAAACATGTTATTAATCTTAACGTAAACGAATTCGTGATTTAGTACAATTAACACATGAATAATGTACTTGTAAAAAGTTTCATATACTGTATAAATAATTTTTAGATGTCACAAAAACATTTTGACATCTAAACATTCATACTATTGTCTTCTTGTTCACCTTTAAAGTGTTTTATTTAGCGTAAAACAAAATATAATTGAAGAGAGTTAATATATCACTTATGACAAAACGTTGAAATCTATTTATTTATTTAATGAATAATTTTTTATCTGTGAATAAATATCCTTCATAATAATATTGTAGACCTATTTCGATTTTTCCTGAATAAGCTTATAGTTCCTCTATTTATTATCTTTTTTTTATATTTTTACTATCGATTTTAATTTAATGTATATTATTTAATAAGTATTGATTATTTTCCTGCTTGAATTTGTAATTATAAATTTATTTGTTTCTTTTTTGCTCCTGAATATCATAAAATCAAGTGCCTGTATACAGTTTTGTTTGATAATCTTCATAGTATGTATTTAAGCTTAAATACATATTATAAATAAACAATAAAACTATAATAATACTAATATAATATAAATATAATATAAATATAATAATACTAATAAAATAAACAGATATATAATAAAAGTATCTATTATTTAATGTGTATTCTTTCCATTTAAGTACAGTACAGTATATAATAATTATATACTGTACTGTACTTCTATCTTACATATCTATGGCCAAATAATTGCTTTTAAAACATTTCGTGAGAAGACAATTCATTGAATAGACGCAAGCTATTGTTATAGCGATTTTATCTTTCCATTTGAAATAAATAGAATTTAATAAATCAAAAATATACGTTTAAATTTTTAATAACGTTACTGGTAAGTAACGTTATAATCAGTTAAAAACAATTCAATTCAGGAGAAATTAAAAAAAAAAAAAAAATTAAACTGTCGAAATTCTATAGCAAAACTGTTTAATAGTTTCAAAATTAACATGGCAAATAGTTTTGATGATTTTGATTTTTTTTTTAAATATTCAACAACTGCATCTATTTTTCAATCGTCATATTATGATTTGATCATAAAGGATCATTAATATTAAAATTAATTGGCGTAAAATTTAGTGTTTTTATTTGCATTAAATAAAATTAAGTTCAAGAATCGATTACGTGACCATTTTCATTATTCGATTTTACATCGTCTTGAAAATCGGAATTCTCAGATTCGATTCATTATTACGTGATTATAATGAATCGATTTCAATTATTTTTAGCATTATTGGTCAAATCATTAATCGCTATGAAATATGTGAATTTTATTTAACTCGGATAATATTTATATGTTGTTTCAGCTCTGTAAACATCATTTTTTATGAGATCATAATACTGATTTCCATAATTTTCAATATATTTGTTTCTCTAATGAGTTCTGTTAGCACGTATGAATTTTTTCAAATTGAATATTTAGGCGAGTTATTAAGCTGACTGACAGAAACAGAATAAATTTAATTCATGCACACTTCTATTCTATTCTAGAATGAAGAGAGAATCAAAAACAAAATTTTCAATACTTTTTATAGATTATATTTTTATCACGGAAACATTCAAACAAATTTCGATTAGGAAAGTCCATACAATAATTTTTTTTTTAATATTTATTAACTTTCCGGTATTTCTTCACTAATTGGCGACTTGACCGCTTAAAAACCCGCTCGTTTCTATGCTCTTCAATTCTCTGTCCTTCGTTCTTTGTCAATAAAACATTTATTTATAAAGTCAGATATTCAAATTATTTTAGAAAAATAAAAAAAATAATTTTCGATAACGTTCTTCGACTGAGAAAAACTAATTAATATTTATTCTTTCTTATATTATTTTTTAATATAAGAGAATTTCTCCTGATTTTTTTATTTGAACGATGTAATTATTTTATTTTTAATACAGTACAGTTGTTAGAAACAGCTACTGCTGTTAAAGGAAATGATTGCCAGTTTAAAAACACTGTCAATAAATGAATTGTTCAATTTATGACTGATGTAATTCATTTAAGTGCACTTGAATTTCAAAGAATATTGACAGGTTTGTTTGAAAACCAAACTGTTGCGTAATTTTCGATTGTTTATTGAAGATTATCACAAATCGTTTGCACATTAAAAAAAAAATCTTACAGTCGGAGACGAAAGGATATATCTCTAAAATGAAATTTTAGCATTCGTTATAATTATAAATGAATTAAAATATTTTAAGTATAAAAAACAGAACGAGCGAAGAGTAAATGCATTCATTAAAAGAAGCACTGGTTTAATTTAATTCCTATAATTTTCTGTGAATAATTTTATAAAATTATGGAACAGATATTCGTAAATCTCAATGTTTTATTTTACTTTGATATAGCGATTAAACAAGATTATTGCATTCAGATGACATTATTAGATAATACTGTACATAGTTAACTAATTTAAGACTCTTAATTTGATATTCTATTGTATAGACTTCTATATCTGTTTGAAAAAATGTTCACAAACTATTATAATAAATAAATATAACGAATTTAATGAATTCTTGATTAATATTAAATCTCTATCTGCGAATTAAATTATAAAATTAATGTCATATTAACCGTAAACAAACAAAGTAATAAGATTATGTATATTCCATACATACGAGATAATCCTATTATTTTTAAAATGAATTAAATATTTTAAATTTAATAAAATTTTATCGAAATTAACAATTAAAGAATAGAAGGAAAGTTTATTCTACCAGGAAAAATCAGTTTGTAAAATGTTACATTATTTTAATTTGCTTCACGAACTGTCGTTACTTATAAAAACTTTACATAATTTCAATACCCTCCATATAAACAGGGAAGAAGAAAAAAAAATTAGAAAAATTGTATTGCTCTAATTAATAACTTATTCATGAGAGAAAAACAAATTATATTTAATAATTACATTACACTTATCTTCTTAAGAAAATAATAAAATAATAACAATATTTAATGACGAAACATCTATAATAAGCAGATAGATAGATTATATCATACTATATTGCATTAATTTAAAATTATTTGTATGTGCGTGCGTGTGTGTATATCAATGTACATGTAATCAATTTTCGATTTGCACTTGGTTTACGTTTCGGGAAAACACCGCGCAGTACAAATATTGATACATGCAATTGAAAACTTGATTTGCATGAAACTACGGAAATAATTATTTCTGTATACAAAAAAAGAATCCATACAAAAAAAAAATGTATTTATAACTAATCGAATTTTTTTTAACTAATTTTTGTTTTTTTTATGCAAAAGAAAAGGAAAAAAAAATTAAATTAAAAAAATTTGTCATTATTCATTAATAAACAAATCGATAAATTAATCTTGATTATAATCGCACGTCTTGATTTTTAATCTAAATTCATTGTTTTTTTCTGTTAATTTTTAAAAAGCAAAGATAGAATGCAATTTATTGTCGTTCACGTGATTTACTGCGGCTGACAGATTATAATATGTTTTTTATATGTTTCAAAATTTAAAATTTATAGTACAGAAGCACTGGATTATAGTTTAGAGTGGAATTTAAATTTTAGTACAAGTTTATCGTTAGTTCTATCTCCTTAGTAAAAATTTTATAGATTAGGAATTCAATAAACATTGATAAAAATATTAAGAATATAGGCTAAATAATAAAAATTCCAATGAAACCGATTCTTAAATATATGGTATTAATGGAAAAATATTCTGGTTTATACAACAATCAAAAATTTGAGCTACTAATATCATAAATATTATTGTGATAACTAAATTAAGAAAAAATAATATAAAATTATAGTTTCTTTAAAATATCTAAATCCGTAGGGGACACTGCCGCGATGATAGATTATCAAGCAGATTGTTAATACATTACAATGTTAAGAGAGTTGTATTGCCTATCTCATTCCATCCTCATAGCAAACACAAAGACACTGGAAAATATGTCATTCGAATAAACAGATTCTTAATGGACAGTGTATAAATCGGAATCGGAGGACAAGGCAAAAAGCCAAAACCTCAAAAAGAGAGAGAAGAAGAAAAGACGAAGGGCAGTTGTTCCGATACCTGTGGGTAGAGGCAAGAATATATTTACTATCTGACATCACGTATGCAAAAAGCAACTAAAAGAGTCATCGTGCATTGTCTGTTGCTGAGTCCGCCATTGAGGCCCCACTTGCGGTTCCACGCGGAATCGGGGCTGTTTTGGTGATACCCTCGCCCGTCACTAAGGATTATAGGGATATTGGATCGTCCTGAAGCTTGCTCCCATCGTCTCTAAATCTTGGTAACTTCATATTATGTGCCCGCATAAGTTTTTAAAACAATGACGCTCAGAGGGGAAGGAAATAAAAAACGTGGAGTTGTTTCGACACGTATGGATAGAGAAAAGAATAAACTCACTGTCTGACAGTATGTATCGTAAAAGGCGACTAAAGGGTATCTTGCATTGGCAATTTCCTATGTTGTCATTAGAGGCTTATCTACTAGCCCCTACATGGAACGATACTGCTTCGATACATTTTATCTATGCCTGTCACTAGGGCCTGAGATGGAACTCTATATACTGTCTTGATCATACCCTCATCATAACTATTTTTCTTATCTTCTTCAGTAGGTAACTTTCAGAATATAACTCAGGAGGAAGATTAGGAAAAAAGTTCTGATCTGTTAATGGATTCCATCGTACAGAATTTCAATATAAATTCAGAGGAATTTTCCCTTTATTGAAGTGTTTATATAAATCATTACAATTATAATCAAGTAATATTGCTACTTATAAATGTACGCAGTCAAAAATGAAAAAAAAACTATTGAAAAAGTCATAATATACAATTTAATTTATTTCTGAAATTTTTGCCAAGCTACTTACTAACACTATATATTATTTATTATAAATAATGACTTACGAGATTCAAAATTATTTGTCAAAGATTTATTGATAAATAATTATTAAGATGTTATTTAATAACATCTTAATAAGAATTTACCAGTAAATTCTTATCAGTCTTATCTTATTAAGTAAATTGTTATTAATTTATCAGTAAATTCTTATTAAGATTGAAATTCTTATTTTGTTAAGATTAACATCTTAACAAAATAAGAATTTCAATGAAAGCAAGTTGTCTATTGCTTTATAAAAAAAATAGTGACCTTATAATATCCGTACAACTTAATACATAAATATAAGTACGTAAATAAAATATTTCGATTTAAAAAAAATCAAATTCTAATCATTCTCAATCATAATGGGAAAAAAAAAAAAAAAAAAATTGAAAGATTCGAAGGATAAATTATTTCGAATTTATAAAATTATTCACTTGTGCAAGTTCTTTTTCTCCTATTGTTTTTTTTTCGTATTAATAAGTTGTACGGATATTAAAAGGTCACTATTTTTCGTAAAACAATAGACGACTTGCTTTTATTGAATAGATCTTTAGAAAAAATTGATCTTTCTGCTTAAAGTGGAATCCATTAACGAATTTCGAAGTTAGTTCGAAGTCGGATATACATAATTGATATTTTGATAATCGTTTTTTACTAATTATTTATAAAGGTTTTATCTTCTTTATGTCGATTATATTGTCTTCAAGGACTTATCCAAGGTTTGATAAAATAATTTTCTCCTCTTTATTCAAAGGGACACTTTTTGTTCAAGGATTTATTTATTATTAATTTTCCGTTTTTATTTCATAATATCTGTTCTAAAATCTATATTTCAAGCAAGGACTTAAGTAATTGAGCCTTGCTTTGAATGACATTATAATCAAGGATTCAATTTTTTCATTATAAATTTTCGTGTCTTGTAAATTTATTTCTAGATCTGTATTGCTAAAATACGTTACAGTTAAGTTAAATATTCATTTTATAAATATTTCTTATTCATTCTAATTTTATTATAATTAAATTATTTATTTTCGTCAGTTTGCTAATCCAATGTTTTACTTACTTGTAAATAAGATAAATAATTTTAAATATGTAGAACTTATAAAATTTCGAAGGACCATTATTCTGCAAAAGGATCAAACCAGTCTTGAAAATTAGAAATGTATAACAGCGATAAAAAACGATTTTCCTTGAAATTCGCTATGATATTTTCTCATTATTTTCCGGATAATCTGACAAACAGATAGCCGAAGAAAGTTATAGCATAAGATCAATTATTAAAGACAGAAGATTCCCAATTATCTGGGGATTAATGTTATATTCGGAAGTGATGCTTAATCTTACCAGTTAGATACGATATCTGAAAGATGTTTAATCGTCATTCAAACGTCTAAGATTTGTTTCTTTATTAAGTATTTAAAAAAATAGAGATCAAAATTAGAATCAAATTGGAATTACAAATATTGCAATAATTTTCTTGCAAATAAACAAATTTCTTGTTTACTTTTTCAATAAATAGAATATTTGAATGTATGCATACAATTTGTTTGATTTTTAATGTTAAATTCATATTATCCATAATTCCGATTCTTTGAATATTTTGCGGATTATCCGGGGAAATTAATTTCCTGACTAAACCGGTTAATTGGGAATTTATTTTACATTATATTATCAACGTCATAATCATTTCTTAAATAATAATTTTGACTGAATTTCGTCATTTTCCATTTCGTGTCTAAAAATATTTTTAACTTAAATTTTTATAATAGGAAATTCCGTAATGCTAAAATACCCTTTATTTCTATAATGGGAAATTCCGTGATGCTGAAATATTCCTGTATTTCCCCCCAAAACATATGCTTATGAATTTTGTATAGGGGTGTACTTCAATGCCATGATTAACGATAATTCCCAATATTGAAAGCATCAGAGTTTAAAGTACATTATAAGGAATCGTAATTATTCATAATTAACATAATTTGATAATTATAACTTTAAAAAAGCGTATAACTTTTTAAATAATTAAAAACTTGAAAATCGAACCTTATTAGTTTTTCGGAGATATAGGAGGAAAATTGTAATATAAAGATTTCATTCCAAGATTTTCTTTAATCTAGGCTCAATTTAAATCTACACTTGGTAATATTTCTTAATTCAAGAATATTAAATTTTTAATATCTTTTTTTATGCAAACTCTATAATTATTACTGTATAATATATTATATTATTTCAAGGATTATTTTTTTGGAGAACTAACTTGTTTCCTATTCTTCCTTTTTCCCAATAAGTTAGGTATGCACTCATTTCGAAGAAGGAAGAATTAATCATCAGATTACGTGAACATATGCATTTATAAGTATAAATTATTAACTTTATATTACTGATTCATTTTATCATTAGAAACTCTTTAATATAAAAACAAAACATATAAAGTATTCATTTCGTTTAATTTACAATCGATAATTTATACAACACTCTTAAAGCTTTAAAGTGCATTGTAATATACGTAAATTATAATTATCACTATTTTATATAAATTTATTAAAAATATTTTTCATATTATAATGTAATTTTATTCAATTTTTCGGTTGTTTTCTTTAACAAATTGCCAAGAAAGATTGGTTGGTTATAACTTACGGTTTTCTTGATTTTTTTTTTTTTAGTCGCAAATGATTTATTTATTAACTAGCACGCAGCCCATCTATTCATAATTTTTTAAAATATTTGATTTATAAACAAATAAAATTAATCATACAAAAAATTTCCTGATTTTAATTGATATTAAAATCAGAAGGAAAAATGTCAATAAATTGTTTAGGCCAACTATAAACGTGAATTGAAATTAAAACAATTTGGCTTACATTCAAAAGTATTAAGAGATCCCTCATAAAACCTTCAATTTTGAATTAAGTTAAAAAAAAATGAACTCATTACAAAAATTATAAAGTAAGTGTTTCGTGGAAGATTTTATTTTGTATGAGATCGCTTCCTTCGGTACTTCTGAGAAATGGGTGATCAATTTTAATCTTGATTACTCCAGCAGAAGAAAATTCGTGATGTTATATCATATAATTGGCATGCAGTAAGACGAGTTTATTCCATTAATTCATGCAAAATTTAGATTTGAAGTAAAAGAAATGTTGAATTATTTAATCAAAAGTCCTTTATTCTAATGCATATTGTATGTGCCGAAAACTTGAAAATGATTCACTCATGCTATCATGAATAATAGCAACATTATGTAGATCTTATACGTGAATAAGATTTATGTTGAATGATGATAATGAATTTTTTAGAGAAAATAATTCTGTACTCTTTATGGTGCAATTTTGTCGATTGTTTAAAATCTGTAAAGCAATCTTCATCCACGATTTCTATAATGATGAACACGTGTATAACTAATGTCCTTTACTCAATTGCTGTTTGGGATTATATAAAAAATGGCTGGTTTATGACATTGATAAAAGTAAACAAAAAGAATACTTTTGAAGGTAATTAGAACCGGTTTAAAAGGTTTTATTTTTCAAGAAATTTTGAAATTATATATAAAGTCCATTTACTTTATTAGAAATTTTGGACAAGTGGCCATAGATCATTATTATCATTATACTATTTCGGTTAATTCTGTAAATATAAATAAGTAATTAATGCCAATTTTAAAAGATTAAATGATCTATATTTATGTCTTATTATACGATGCAATTCGCATTATTTTAATTATTGGCAAATTTTCTTTAGTAAAAGCAAATACAATTTTCATCGATGTTATAATGTGTGGAATTTCCTTTAAAAAATTAGAGAAAATTGCAATTTATACATAAATAAGAATAATTTTTTTATACTCTATGAGTTAGTATAAAATAATTAAGATATTCATTGACGATTACTACATTTTAAAAATTTAAAATCGGTGAATTCGTTTTTGAACTGATCATTAAACCGTGTTTAAATGTCTGAAAATTTTCTAGTTAATTAAATTATTAAAATAAGGAATTTGAAATTTAAAGAATATTTAAAATTCTAGAATCTGTATGACAGAAAGCACGTTTATTAATTTGTGAATAAATAAGTTTATTTGAATAAAATTTAATGAAAAATATTATGGAGTCTAACTATATAATGAAAATTTTATTATAAATAATGCAATCGAAAAGATTGTACTGAGAGATTTCGGTAAAATTATTTACAAATACTAAGAATTACGTTGAGATATGAAATTGCGACGATGCTAACATATTTTAATTTCGTATAGATCAGGGGCTCTTGTGCGGGGATATCCATACTCTCAAGTGATATAGGAACCAAATGCTGGGGGATATGGGACTCGATCTCAGGATACTAGTATTATTTTATTTAATGTATTAATTTGTACTTGGGTAATACGTGAATGGAACGAGATAGAATCTTCTTAAGGGGGTATGGACAATCCATTGGGGGTATGGAGTCATCAAAATATTAAGAATCCCTGGTATAGATGAAGATGCACTCCTTAGAACCTGTTAACTTTAATGATTCTTGAAAAATATCAGAAATTTAATAAATAACTGTAGGTTGTATAAATGGTTATTTTAATTGGTTATAACAAGTCCAAGACAATCTTTCATTAAACGGTAATTTAGTTATAATTAATTTTTGATTAAGTTTACAGTGATAAATTTACAGATAACTACTTATACTATAACTGTTAAACTTACCTTATGGAGATATATTATCACAAGTTCATGATTTAGATGTTTCTTGATCCTAATTATTCTTTTGGTGGGTCCTAATTTGTTAACTATAACAGACTACAATAGTGATTTTGACTCGATGAATTAGAGATTACTCGGGAATTGAGATGAATTTTAAATTTAATTTTCTAGTTTTCCTAATTGTCTTAATAGAAATATTATAATACCCATATTTAAAAGAGGGAATAAATTAGATATTCCCTGAGGAATACCTTTGTTTACAATTATTAAAGGTGAATAACTGATTAATTTTTACAATATAACGTCTACTCTCTAAGTAAGTTGAAATCCGTTCAAGAGCCCTATCTCTTACTCCCAATGTATATTATGTATATACAGTAATGAATATGGTGTTAAATATTCATTTATATAAATTTTATGTCGTTCACCTAT
>WUQG02054225.1:0-10210 GCA_011317285.2 Androctonus mauritanicus | reverse complement strand
AAAAAAAAAAAAAAAAAAAAAAAAAAAAAAAAAAAAAAAAAAAAAAAAAAAAAAAAAAAAAAAAAAAATTAAAAAAAAAAAAAAAAAAAAAAAAAAAAAAAAAAAAAAAAAAAAAAAAAAAAAAAAAAAAAAAAAAAAAAGGATTATAATTGATAGGGTAAGGTGATAGAGTTCAATTAATCCAATCGGTAGTCATCGATTAATAACTTTGATTTGAAATATTAATAAATCGATACCAGTGATTTAATTATGTAAGGACCGCTACATAGGCAAAAAGAGTGCGAGACTTAGCCTGAAAATATATTTTCCCAAAAATAAAAAAAATAATAAAATTATAAAAAAATGGAACAAAAATATATGCATATATGTATATATGTATAAATTAGTTCATGCTCTTGCTCTGAATAAGTACACAGTAAAAAATATTATGTAAATCTGCTAAAAACTGTCTACACAAATTTTTTTTATTGTTTTTTCCAAAAGGTCAATAAACAAAAAACAACATCAAAATTATGTAGACCGATTTTAACATAATTATATTAATTTTTACATAAAACGTTTTACTATGTAGGCCTAAGGAAAGATTCCACACAAAAGCCCAGAAAAAACGGTTTTATAAGACGGATATTTTGGTAGGATATAACCATTAGATAGCTTGTAGAGCCTATTTACAGATTATAGTCATTTACAAAGTATCAATTCTTACAATTATATCAATATTCGTTTATAAAACATTTTTTTCTGGGAGACATCAAGAAGTGTAAGCAACACCATTACATTTCTAAAAAAATAGGTTCCTAAACTTGTTTATCGTTGAGGAGGGTAATTTCGGGCGCTTTTATCATATCTGACTTATAGGACGACTGCGTAAACGCGGGCAGTTATAATCGAATTAATTTTTATAGCGTAAGAGGGTAAACTCGGGCGCTTTAATGTCTTTAAATAAACAATGAGCACGTATATTTTATTGGCTAATAACCTCTTAAATCGTGGCGAAAAAGAAAAAATAAATAAATAGAATAAAGAATAAAGAAGTTCGGTTAAAAAATGCTTATATAGAGTTTTTAAAAAACAATAAACCTCATTGCATACTAATAAAAATTAAAATAAATGTAAGAATAATTCTTTGAAGAAATCCATTTTTTGTTTAAGAGAGGAAAATTATCGGAAAAAATAAAATTTACAAAACAAAAATATTCCAATTTTGACCTCAAAGTATGAACGCAAGTAAGGCTTTTTGTCTATTTCAAGAACAAAAATTAAAGCGCAGAAGTTAACTTTGTTTTGTTGGAAAATTAATCCGATTGCCCGAATTCACGCAGCAAAAATTCGAACAAGATTAAAGCGCGCAATATTACCCGCCAGCTTATTTGGTCAAGGCTTTTTGAACAATTTTTTGATTGACGATTTCTGTATATGGTAAAAACAAATTTTAGTATCAAATTTTTCCCAAATTTTATACTAAAATTTGCTTTAATGTACGAGTAAAATAATTAGCATAAAACTTTTCCCAAATTTAATGCTAACTATTTTACTCGTACCTATTGTTTAAAGTATCAGATTTCGGAATAAAAAGTCAATACCGGTATATTTGCATGCGCCGAGTTTATCAATAGGATTCGGTTTCGAATTTAACACAATACAATACAAGTTCGCGGCAGATAACTTAACGCAAGAAACGGAAATTACTTATGAACCTAGGTTTATATATGAGAGCCTTATTCGCCCTGACTAGCGCCTCTTAAGTAATTCCCGTTTTGCGCACCAAATTATCTGGCGTGAAATGTATACTCTCTACAAGTCGATTTATGCAACTGTATAAATTCCGAGACATTATTTTTGTCAAAATCCATATATATGATTTTCCCCAAAATCTTATTATATTAATATATTTAGTACTATCTAAAAACTTTGATTTTCAAAAGCCATATTCAACTGTTGCGTAAAGATAATTTTGATCATTTTCGACCAAGAACTCATTTCTTCGCAGCTTTACTCACGACATATATACTGTACATTAGCTTTTATATAAATACATCTGCAGATTTGGTAAACTAGACCGGAAGATGAAGATCGGTGAGGCCTTTTTAGATTTTGATTTAAAAAAAGCAAAAAAAAAAAAAAACCAACTCCAGCGGTATTTATTGAAGGATGGTATCCGAATCCGAGTTTTTTAAACAAATATACCCCCCAAATCTCATTGCTTCTGTATGTAATAAGGCATAAACTAATTTAGAAATTTGTGACGTGATATTTTTTCGGAAATATGATGAATGAGCTAAATGGACGACATCATATTCTTGCAAAGAAATTGAAAAATAATCCTAAAACTTTGAGGTGTGGAAGGAATCTTGAAAATTCTTATTTTTGGTTAAAAAGCATGGGAAAAAGGTATAGGTAGATTTATACTTTTCACTAGAGAAGAAGCTCTGGTCCATCTCTAGACTGGCGCAGAATTTGGAGCTTTGCATGTATTTTGCTGGTATTATCGGTTTTTGAGTAGAATTCTTGGGATAGGGATTTACAGGCTTTAAAAGTTTTTGTTCTAATAATGTATTTTAGTATTTCTTCTTTATGATTAAAGCAGGATGTAAGGAAATCAGGAAACTTCATCGCTATTTCTTTTTTTGTTTGAACTATAACTGATTTGATAAAACCTTTTTCTTCAGGATTAGTTTTAAATTTATTCGAAAGAATATTGAGAGCTAAAATTAAAACAGAAACGAGCAAAGGGGTGGGATTTTCTAGGCCTTTTTTTGGGTCAGTGATATTTTTATATTGCCTTCGCTTAATTAAAATGGAATGTTTCTCTGGCACTCGACTCTTAGAATTGATTCCGTCAATCATTTTAACGCATTCATCACATTCGTAATTTTTTTTGAACCAATTAACTACCCGGCCGGAGAAGTAAACATTTGAACACGATTCTAATGTAGCAGGTGAGTTACTTTCTGCAATACCCTTTACGCAGTTTTCTGATAGTTTTAAACGCTCTCCTTCCGCTGCCTCATTTTGCGCCAAATTGAGAAAAAAATTGTCCAGTGCCTCCCAATCGCAGTTAATTATTTCATCTATTCTATCTTCTTCATTTACTTCATCCATTCCATCTTCGTAACTTATTTCATTTATTCCATCTTCATCGTTTATTTCATCCATTCCATCTTCAGCATTTACCTCAACTTCTCCGTTTTCATTCAAATCTGCGTCTTCCTTTTCATTTGCATTTTCAGGCGTCTTTGTTATTAAATTTTGGTTTTCTTCCTCGTTCGTATATTCGTTTTCTTTAACTTTTAATTCTTCGTCATTTGTGTTTTCCTTTTGCTTTTTTGAGTCATCCAACCTTTTTTTAATTTCGTTCTCTTCAACTTTTTTCATTATATCTTCTTTTTTTTCCAGATCTAAATCTAAAAAAAAATCTTCATCCAAGTAGCAATTTCCCAATTCCGTGTATTTATGAAAGCTAACTGATGTCACGTGAGCAAAACCGCATCGAAAGTTCTTGGTTGGGGGGTTTTTATTGTACCCATTTTTTTGTCGTATTATGGAAAAAAAATTTTCTATCGGATCTTGATTGAGTCTGGATGTTATCAGAAAGTAAGGTGTGGAAGGTTGCCTCTCTTGTGAGTACTCCTCTATTTGTCTTTCTGTCTCAAAAAGTTTAAGTATTGAAGTAAGGCTAGTCACAAACCCTTCAAAACATGGAGGCCTACTAAAAGTGTAATTTTCTTTTTTTTTACTTTTCCTTTGCTTTCCTTTCTTTCCTTTTTGATTTACCTGTTCAATTTTTTTCTTCTCTCCCATATCACATACTTTTTTAAATCCTTCATTTTCTTTTTTATCCCCCTCGTTTTCTTTTTCATTTTGATCTTTTTTCAAATGCCAAGTCACTTTTTTCATTTTTTTGAACATTTGTAATGCTTTTGAAATGGTGTCGAATTGCCAGATATGATTTTGGGAAAGAGCATTTTTATATGGATTTTTGTCGTACATTTGTCTACTATTTAAACAGTCGAATAAATCGTTCATTAAAAAAATAAATTCGGCAGTATTTTTCGCGGTCGAACTCTTCAGTTCACCTGTGGCGATAGCCGTTTCAATCGCAGTGCCTACAGAATGACTGAAAATTTGCAAGGCTAATCTGCAATTCATTCTTTTGAATTTATTAGGATTAAGATGAGCCTCTGTAATTTTCAGCATGCTTTTAGAGGTACTACTTTTACTATCGATAATGTACGTATTTACAATATCCCGAAATGATACTATTTTGTTATCATCGATTAGAAAGTCGCCATTCAAAAGATTATTCCTTAAGCTTTTCATTAAATGGGGAACATCAAAAATCCAAACAAGCTTGCAACCACTTATAAGGTAAAATCCGTCTTCGGTTTGTTCAAATGATGGTTCGACCTTTTGGTTTTGACCGCCCTGATCGCAAATAATAGCTTTCGGACAAAACCCTATCTCTACAAGTTTGGACACAGTTTTTTCTAAAATTTCTTTCAAATGGTGATCCTTAACTCCTCCTGAACCTGCAATATAATATGAAAATGGGATTTTCCATTGATGGTATAGACCTCGGATCATAATAACGAAGGAGCTGGTGCCAAAACGATTAGTTCGGCCCAGCTCTCCTAGATCCTCTAACCCCTCTATGGAATCCCAATTTCTATTATACTCAATGTTTTTCATGAGTATTATCTCATCAAACATGATGACGCAGGCCTTTTGCATTGGAGTCATCTCAGAGGCTTTTGATTTCAGGTGCTCGCAATACTTTTTATTTATTCCTGTAGAAAAAGCAATGGAATTGAACCACCTTCGAACAGTTGACTCTCCTGGAAGTACAATTCCATTTCTCCGCAGGAAACTATAAGTTGTTGGGGATTTATAATATATGGACATAGCGAATTTTTTTTCTTGCTTAGTCCATTTTTTATTATTCCCCTTCGTTTGCATTAGCACCAGAGTTTTAGAGTTTTTCGACAGTTTAGAAAGATATCTGTCAACAGCATTGCGTGAATAGCTTTTTTTATTACTTTTTAACCTAGAAATACATAGATTTTTATTTTTAACATTCTTCTGTAAATCAACTATAGTCTCTTTTAGCTTTTTTTTACGGGGAGTATCACTGTCAGTTGGTGCTTGTGCCCGCCGTTTATATTTTACGGGATTACCATCTTCAGGCAAGTAAATCGACTCTTTTACATACCTAGCGCTTCGGGGAGTAATCTTTTTGGTAGGAGTTTGGAGCAGATTTATATCAGGGTCTTCAGTGGAAATGTCTGACGAAAGGAAATCCCTATTTCTTTTCCTACTCGGGGTTATTTTATACGTCCTTTTCGGCGTTGAAAATTGTGACCGAGAATCACAAGAGGGAGAAACAATTTCCGTCTCTATTTGCTGCAAGGAAGAACGAGTCGGAGTACATGGATTCCTTTTTAAAGATGAAGCGCTTTCTTCGAATTTGACAGGAACTGCCTTTTTTATTAAGTTGTTACTACTTGTAAACATTTCCTTTCGAAAATGAAGTTGGCAAATAACTTTATACCGTAGTTTTTTCGGACTTGTGTCAAAAATCTCGCGTATTTCAGGATTGCCTTAAAAAAAAAAAAAAAAAAAAAAAAAAAAACGTTATTACTATATTATTTAAAATCATCGGTATAAAAAAGAAATGTATTGTTTTTAACAGAGCAGGTTGAATATTCTAACGTGAAAAAAAGCGCAAACTCTAGATTATCTTGGGATTAATAAATGCTCTCCAATGAAAGTTTAATAGTCCAAAATCTGATCTCTAACTTCAAAAAGTCGATTTACAAAGTCTTTTTCCCATTAAAACAAAAAAAAAAAACCAGCAAGTCTAGATTGCAACGCATCACAAATTTTAGAACAAAACATTTTTTGGGGGACTAAACGTTTCTCCATGTAAAAAGCAATTTTATACTTCAAAGTACGACCCCAGAAGTCTTGAAAGTGAGTTCCTCATCATGATATTTTTGGAAAACAAATTTAATTCTACAATTTTTTCCTTGCAATGTGTTCGTTCAGCAATAAAAATTAGGTTCATACTTATAAACGTTTAGGGACCATATAGCAGAAAATAAGAATAAGTTTGATGCCTGAAATTGTAAAGATTATGCATACAATCAACTTTCAAAAACTTTTTTCTTTTAATCGGGAAAACTTTAGCCACGACCCTGAACCTGTGCCTATAAATTATTGTAATTAAAAATTCAGAAAATCTATTTTTCCAATTATAAAAAAAAGGCCAACACAATGGTTTTTTTATTTAATTTTTTGTCAACCAAGGTTTTTTTTTTTTTTGGGGGGGGGTTAAGAAAAGGCAATGTGTTCATTATGAGAAAAATACTCAAACAATTAACATTTTCAAAATTATTTTTAAATTAGCAAGTTCGTTATTACTGATCATAATTTCTGCATGTAAGATTAACGAACCTTTTTCCCTCTTATAATAAGAAATCGTTTATTAAACAAATTTTTAATTAATCTTATTCTTTATTCAAGCGATTTGGAGCACTTCATGAAATAATAAACCTAGAGATCCTAAATAAACCCAATTTACCACTGTTGAAATCGCCAGAAAAAATAAAATTAATTAAGAAATTTCTGAAACGATAAAACTTTAATAATAATCAGTTTTAATATGCATTTAATTCTTAAATCTTCTCTAACTTACTGAAAAACATTTTAGTTAAATAAATAAGACAGTCTAGAGCTTGCAACTTTAGAAAAAAATAATTTACGAATAATTAAATGCAGTCGAACCTCCGTAAGTTCCGGTTATTCGGGCTGTAGGGAAAGCGGTTGAAACTTTTAAGAGTCTTCCATCACCAGAAGGTAAATGTAAATCTCCACTCCAAAAAAAAATTTATTTTGTTAACATTCAGTCAATAATTTTGAAAACAAAAACGTACAATAAGTAGATAGGCCTGTATGACACCGAAACTTTTTTTTTTTTGACTAGTGAATAGCCAGAATGTTTTTTTATGCTTTAATTAAAAAAATTAAAGGTAAAACTCAAACTTTTTTGATATTTTTTTAAATTATTTGTTTACAAATTAAATAGTTAGAGTTATTTTTTCGATCTGCTGACATTTTCTTAAGAAGTTGGGTGAACTATGAATTTTGTGGAATCTTATGGTAGTATGTATTATATGTAGGCATATTTTTAAAAAGCTTTTTTACTTACCGGAATTCAGGACCCATTCTCTACAAATTTCTAACCTATCAACAGGAAACTTATATGTCTTAAGACCTTCACATGTTTTCTTCGATTTACCGCATTTATAATATTTACAGGTGTTGCCGCTGACGTTAGACGCCATACCTCAATTATTAAATGTAGTACCAATCAAGAATTCACAATTTAAAATTTTTAAAACGATTTTAAGTCAATAAGTTTGAATTCACTACCACTAAATTTTAAAAGCACAACTATATCTACTTCGCTTCGATAAAAACACTTGCTTTATTGTCGTGAAGAAGACTGCAAATGTAATTCATCGCTATTTTCAAGTTCCCAAAATTTTAATTCATTTCCCTGACCAATAAGATGCTAAGAAACACCCCTTTTGTATTTCTTGGAAAAAAAGTAACAGTATTTCGGTAAGTAAAAAAGCGACTAAAGGTTTCCGAGAATAAAAAAAAGATAAGTTCAACGACTAGAAAAAGAATGCGAAAATGCTTGCATTATAAATTTTGAATCAGGTATTAGAATAATTATTACAAATTAAAGCAATCCATCAGTCGGACATTAGATTTAAAATGGAAACGTTTCTATTGTTGAAAACTTGCGGAAGACTTTTGCCGTAGGTTGATGATTGAAGGATCGTAAAATGAAAAGATTAGGAAAAAGACGCCGAGATCTTTTTGTTGAAGCCATTGCCCTGCGCAATGCCTATGAAGGTTTCGTCCCACAGTTTTATATATATCCCTTAAATTATGCCACCATAAGGAAAGAAAATAGTACGAACCTGTACTGTTGAAAAAAATAACATTCAGTAAATGCTCTCACACCCATAAAAAAATTGTAAACAGTCATTACATTCAAATATAGTTTAAAGATTACACTTACCGTAAGACTAAATATATTTCACAAAAAAGAAGCTTACAATTTGACGGTGACTTGCGGGCCCGTAGCCAGAACGAAGAACCGGGAGGGGGGGGGGCAGTTGGGTTTGTTGAGGGGGGCAATAAGCCTTCATCCTCTATACCTGTCATGTTTAGCCAATTTGCTGCAGGGGGGCAACAAGTCAGGTTGGGGGGGGGACGCTCCCTCTGGCCCCCCCTTTTTCCCTTTTTTGGAAACAACCTATCCAATTTTTTGGTTTATTGGTTTAATACGGGGACTATTTATTTACTCTTTACACAGTATTTGGAAAATTTTAAAAAAGTATTTAAATAAGTATATTTCAAATAATAAGTTTTTCAAAAATTTTAAATAAATCGAGGCGACAAGTCGTATGCATTTCTTGCATTGTATTAATACAAATATTCATCACAAAGGACCGCGCAAAACAAGTCTCTTTAAAAACTCACTAGAGCAGAAAAAACAACTTTCCCTTTCTGCCGGACAAAAAAAAAAGAAAAAAAAAAAAAATTAAAAAAGCTCGGAATTTTGTGTGGAAATGCTTGGGAAAGTTTTGATTGTCTCAAATTTCGTTAAAATTGAAATGAAAAAAAAAAAAAAGGCCTGGTCAGTTTTCCATGCAATACACTTTCGATCACGTATGTACCGGAATTTTTCTTTCAATAAAATAGTTCGTCATAATGAATGCATATAAGGCAATCATTTGAGCCAATCGGATTAAAAACGCTGTCATCAAAAGAGCCAACATATTCCTTTCATTTGAGCCAATCATAAAATCCGGAAGTTTTAGAAGAGGCAAAATAAAAATATTAAGTTTTTTTAAAAAGTACAATCTATTTTTTTTTCTTCTAATGAAAAAATCGAATTTACTTTCTATTTAAAAACACTTTTCTAATAAAAAATGTGACTGCAATATAACTTTTAAATGTTTTATTTTATTTATTTCTTTATTCATTCATTTATTTATTTATTTATTTATTTTTCGCTGCAAACCGAAACCCTAAAGCTAAAAGCAAAAGTTTTCGAGGAATAATTTTTTCGTTGCAAGCCCAAAGCCGTGCAGATAAAAATTCTTCGCGATCTCTTTTCTTCTTGTCTTACAAAGTTTTGCTTGTTTTGACGGCAAGTCGCAATTTTGATGCGATATATCCACTTTAAAAAAAAAAAAAAAAATTATGATAACCATAAATAATTATTTTTTTTGGCTCAAACGATATTAAGTTTTTGGCTCAATTGATGTGTCGGTTTTTGGCTCATTTGATACTTTTTGGCTCAAATGATTACCGGTCAGGCCTTTCATGTACGTGTCGCAAATAATGTAATGGGTACAGCGATACGATACATTATATTTATTTAACTCTTTGACAACCCAAACTCAGAGACTCAAAAGTTTTCTCCAGTTTGATTTCCTTTAGAAACACCCCAAAAAAATCGCATCCTCTACTTTTAAAAAGCCGCCTTTTTACAAAGTTTTGGCTCTTAAGTAGCTTTAAGTGTTTTGGCTCTTTAACGCCTTTAAGTCCGAGACCGACATACGGGTTTAATGATGGCAAGCCGTCAAAATAGATATTGGGATTCATAGAGTTTCAGAAAATTATTTTTTATGGCATGGATATTCTTTCCCTTTGAATAATAGAAACACATTGCGTGTGCATTATAAGAATGACCCACCTTAAATGGTTGGTAAGTTCGCAGTCCTTTCAACTTAAAATCATCTAAAAGGAGGCAGGTACTATATGCAAGTAGGGGTGTATACATTTTTTTTTGTCATAGCACTTTAACACGGGGACGCGGAATCCCTTCACCATTTTGGCTTCCCCTGGATTAACAACTAGCGACATCTGTTTTTCGAGTCCCTGAACTAAAAAACGATGCTAACGCTATCTGCATTTCGCGTCCCTTTCGTCGGCTCATTTTCTCTCATATGTCTGAACGGTCTATATATGTACAGTTAACGCTTGCGTCGTCGTTAAAAAGTATGACGTCATGAATGGGGGTTCTTTACATTAAGCGAATTTAAATCATTTTACGGTTGAAAACTTTTTATTTCTGAACCTGATTTTTATGTCCGAGATTGTTGATTGATAAAAATGACGTTATGAC
>WUQG02054193.1:0-10212 GCA_011317285.2 Androctonus mauritanicus | reverse complement strand
TGCCATTTCGCAAACTGGCTGGCCAAACACCGAAATCAAGGAAAGATCGAACATTGGCCGGTCATTGTGAGGTGATATTGGCTGTTTCCTGATTTGGCCGTAACATATATAAAAGCTCTCTTTCTCTAAAGAATATAGTAGTTTTGTTAGTTTAAACATTAGTGTTTTATGTTCATAATGTACATATTTAAATAAATTTTTTTCTATATAATTTTGGATAGGTTAAAATTAATATCAAAGTAATATTTTTGATTTCAATATTTTCAGGTTTCACACACACATTCTGCTATTACCAAGATAATTTATAAATACTGTATAATGAAATGACAGAAAAATGTTTAGTGTATTTAGCACTTTTTGTTTAAAGAAAGTTTACTGTATGTTAAGTTGTATATTATATTCGTTTATTTATTTTATTTACTTACTTACTTTCTTGTATTTATGATGCCCAGCCACGTAACCTAGGCAATGACTGTTATTTGTTTGAAATTTGTTCTATTATTCCGATATTCCATAGTCTGTAACCTGAGGGTGGTGAATGTTTCGCCAAAAACATTTGTAAAATAAAAAATATTCTATTTTGTTTTAAGCTGCTGGTAGCACTGGTTTTATGGATATTAATGTCTTAGATAAAAATACTTTAGGCCACTAGAATTTTGGTACTATCATTATGTAAAACGTATTGAAACTTTATGTATTTAAACAGTATATTGCTCAAAATAATTAAATTCAAAAAATAAAAAATTCTGTATAACGATATTGTAGGTTTTTTTCTTTTTAAATAAATTTATTTATTCTATTTTATTATTTAATTTAAAATATGCATATACATGGACTGCAATATAACAGTATCCCATGCAAGTCATCTTACCAGAATAATGGAATATTATATTAATCCTATTTAAAAATTTAAATTTAAAAATAATTGAATGCATTTTATAAAATCTTTGATTGCATTTTTTCTCTCTACACTGATTTTTTAAATACATTTTAATTAAAATTAAATAAATATATGTTTCTATTGTTAGATGCAATTTAAAACATTTTCCTTTTTTATCAATGGGTATTATCCATAAATATGTACCATATATATTTTGAGAGATTTAACAATAAAAATGTTTCTTATTGTGGAAACTTAAAATGTATCTAATTGTCAATTACAAATATAAAATGTATTTAATTGTCGATTAGAAATTATACTGCAATTTTCTTGAATAAAATTGTTATTGAAATCCTTTTCGTTCTTTAAAAAATAATAAAATTAAAACTTAATATAAATTACAAACATATTTTTATAATAATTTCCTATTTATTGACAAATATTTTGGGATTTGGGTTCATTTTGGCAAGAATCTAATTTCGAATGCTATCATTTGCTAATGCACATTAACATCGTGTATACATTAAAATAATGTTCTCACAGATCTAATGTTTATGCCATAACTTCGCTTACGATTGTTATATATATCAATTACCTAATAAGCTTTATGTAAGCTGTTAACAGCAACATACAAATAAAAACTAAAGCAATGTGCACACCGTAGCGCTCAATCCAGATTCTTGCCTATTTGAGATTTATTGTCCTTGACACGAAATAATTTTCTACATGGCTAATTACCTTTATATAGCTGAGCTATACATGTAGCAGCATTTTGAAAAGAAAACCAAAGTTTTTGGGCTAGGCAGTCTTTTTCATTTTCAATTTGGGATTCTAAATCAGGGGAACCTTCTAATTCTTCAACACATTGTTGCTCCCAACTTGTTAGGCTTAACCATGGTTCGATTTCTTCTTCATGATCGTGACTGTCGCTCATATTTTTTCTCCTTATTCTATGCAAAAACTAATTATTTTAGTTTAGTTGATAATATGGATATTTATTAACTAGTCTTATAAAACAGTTTTTCACCACACCCCTCTCCATTAGTTTTGCGTAGCTACCAGAACCATTTTCTAAGTGATTGTATGGCATTATGGGTAAAATTATTTATTTTATTTTAAAAACGCAGATTAAATTCTTTTTGGTAACTATTCAATATTTCTATATTTAAGCAATTTAATACTTTTATAATTACTATTTGTTTGATATTTTCCTTTTAAAGTTAAATTTTATAAAAGTTTAAGATGATGTAAGTAATTTCAAGCAAATATTATTTTACTTTATAATTTAATAAATTAATATACATTCTAATGGATAATAAAGATTTTTAAATTCAATTTAAATAAATCATTTTTTGTATGAATTCTCATTTGTTAGAGCCGTTCTTGTTTGGTTAGAGCTCACAAGCATCGTTGTTTACAAGATAAAAAATTTTCTTCATTTTAATATTTTAATTAAAATTTTATATTTTCTCATATCAGTTATTTAAAATGTAATATTAATAGAATGCTTACATTGATATTATAATATATAATAGTTTTACAGAATATTTTATTCCATCCATGATGCATTGCGCAGGGCATATACGCCATCTTGTTTATTTGCGCGATTTCTGTCTGCACAACGGACAACAACGTTCGACATTTGCGAAAATTTTAATAAGCCAAAGTATTTAGTTTGTAGTAGAAAGAGTGTTTGGTGATTACCCCTTACTGGGGGAGTCGATATCAGCAGACATTGGGCGAATAGCGAGTAAGCATTTCAAAGTGACCGTGTCTGGTAAGAATACGGTGACAGGTTCGTCGGTCAAGGAACGTACGGTCACCCCTAAAACGAAGAAATCGCGTCATTTAAGTAATACAAGTGACTTAAATACGACAGTAATGAATCATTTAAATCAGACCATGAATGATAGAGACAATCAACAATTAGAATTAGAAGAAATGGATACTAGAGAAGGTAATTGCTCGTGGTTAAGCCTAATAATAGGCTTAATTTATATTATCGTTCGATTTTGTCTTGATTTTGTGTTTTATCAAAATTAGTTTTTACTTGAGGACAAGATTGAGATTGCAAGTGAAAAATAAACGTTATTTTTTTTTTGGAAAAAACAAAGATTTGATCATTCAGCTATTAATGTTTGCATTTTCAAATACATGATTTGAATTTGACAGTATATGCTATATACGAAGTTTTTGATAAAATATGAAAATATTATAGTACAATTAAATGGTATTTCTGTCAATTTGCTAATTTTAGGTGCGAAATTTGAAAAAATTGATAGGCTAAATAATAAATAATAGCAGTTGGTTGAGATCAAGTCTAAATGTGCTATACAAATATATAATGTTTACACTTTTAAATTCGAAAAATTTCAAACATTTAATAATGAAAAGAAAATTATTTATATAATTATATATATAATTATATATATATTAAAAAAAACATTAAAAATAATATTATTTTATAAATACAATTTTAGATAGAAACATCTTTAATAATAGATTATGCAAGATATATATATATAAAAATATGAGAATATTTTAATCTTTTTTGATTAATTATCCATTGATAAAGTAAAAATTTTTCACGAGTTTCTTAAGAACTTAATTATTATTATTATTCTATTCTTTACTTAAAAGCTTCAGATTAAAATTAATTCTATTGCACAAAGTTGTTAGTTACTTTTTCCATTTTTCAAGTTTGACATTGTACCAGTTACATACCTGAATTTTCCTCGTTATTCAAAATATTTTAAATTTATTAACTTTACAGTACGTCCCCCAATATACGTGGTTAGTTTATCCAAAAAATTCCATGTAAATTGAAAACCACATTAGTCCAACAATGCTTAAATTTGATATATATGAATGGGTGCATTAGTAAACTGAATGGCCAAATGAAATTTATGATCATATTTAAAGCACAGATAACACAGTTTAAGGCTATAAGTAATATTTATGCAAAGAAGTAAATTGTTTAATAAATTTTGTAATGGAAATTTAATAAAAATAAAGATACATAAGAGATGCACAAGTCAAAATCATATAAATAGGGGATTTACTGTGTATTAAAATTTGATCATGTCAGTATTGATGATTCTGTAAACTTAGTGTATTTATGAAACAAGTATTTTTGTTATTTATAATTTAAAATATAGAGCATTGTTTTTATAGAATGTAGATATTGTGGACTATAGGGATAGTAAGGAGTTGAGGATAGTTTTATTTAAGGAATGAGCCTAACACTTGCCTGAAAAAACTTACTCATTTCTCAAATAGAGCCATTCTCAATTCATCATTTTCCTAATTACTGTAAAATTAATTTTGTTGTTATTCCAGTAGATTCCTAACTTACAGTTTCTATTTAAGCAGTTTCAGAGCTATGCAGATATGCAAGTCTTTAGTTTTGTTGAATTTCCATAAAACAAATTCATTGAGAAATTTACTTTTTTGCAAAAATATCATTTATGATCTTAAATTTTCTCATCTGTGCAGTGTTTATAAATTTCATTTGGCCATACTGTTTGATAATGTGGTTATTTGTATATCAAACTTAAAAATTATTGGATGTAGATAGAAATTTTTTGGACAAATTAACTGTGTAAGTCAGGAACCTATTCTATTTCAAAAAATTGAAAACAAGATTTTATTGATAAGAAAATAAATTCCTTCACTTAGGATTATACTATAAATTCATAATTGGAACATGCGAGGAATAGAGGACAATCAAGATTACTAGCATAAAAAGAAAATTCATTTGTCTTCAAACTATATTGCTGACCACACAATTTATTAAACAATTAGAGAAAATATCACATGCTTATAGAATCACATATACAAAATCCAAAAGTATACACTAGAAAGCCTTCAAGTACAAATTGATTGTGTGTTCTCCACATTATATAAAATTTTCCTTCATGCATTTTTAACAAAATCTATATTCATAGACATTCTGACAAGTCTTCTAGAAATACTCTCAATAATTTATTTCTTGTATCTCAAGTGGTAGGACTAATTGGTAAATATTCTCAATAATAAACTGTATTATATAAAATTTAGTCTTTTAGAATTGTACTTCACAAATTTGTAAACAAAATATTTTTTTGCTGCATGTATTTGTTTAATAATTCCAAAATTAAAAAAATTTGGTTTAATTTATTTTAAAAATATTAAAAGAATGGGTTGTTTTAGTCAGACTAATACTATATTTACAAATAATATTGGTATTTAATTATTCTGAAAAATGCTTACTTTATTATAATTTAATTATTGTAATATTTACTGTTCAGTTGATCAAAAACTGCTTTAAATTGATTATCACTTTTCATTGTATCCATTTTTGAATATGGCATATTAGGTACTTAATAATTATAATATGTAAAGCTGAGGTGGAAAAATGACAAGCTTTATACCTTAAAAATAATTAAAAGAATCTACATGAGTTGAAATATGTGCTAAAATAACTGAAAATTAAAAAGGATCAAATGATCCAGTATTGTTTTTTATTATTACCAAAGCATAAATGATAGCAGCAACTTCAAAATTCATTTTTATGAATACTTGAACAATAACTAAAGTTTATTTCTCAGATTCAATTTGCCAGTTTTTAATCATCAGTAGATGTATACACGCTGAGAAATCTATTTTGTTATACATCAATAATCTATCATATTCATAATTGAAAAATTGCAAGAGTGCAATGTGCATGAAGCAGGAATTGTAATTTGTGCACATTGTACTCAACTTCTGTAGATTCTTTTAATATTTTTAAGTATAGTGTGTGTCATTTTAGATCTCATCCCTCATAAAAACAGTTGCAATCAATTTATTGACTGCCCTTAAATTATATAAGATTTTTTCTTTATATTCTCCTCTTTTATTTTAAAAATAAGGAAGTATACAAAAATTTTATAAATTTATAATTATTAATATTTAGAATTTTTAATATTAGAGAACAACAAAAAATATAAAAATGCAAAATATAACAAATTTATATACAGTGCAAATTAATTATGCATTATACAAATAATTCTGCTAAATAAATTTTAAAACTGAAAGAATTAATCATGAATAAGTATTGAAGTAGCCTCATTCCCTATAAAAGAAATAAGATTTATTTATCTCTATTCTCTTAAAATATTTATGTAATACATGAATGCCCCATAGCAGTTTTCTTTCAAACTTTAAAGCATTTAACATGAAGTATTTTTTAACTTGTTGGAGTACAAAAATTTTTATAAATTATGAAATCTACCTCATTTCCAATTATAAATACTGTTGTGGCTTGACTGATATTTATAAAATTTGATAAAAAAAAATAAGCATTGAAATTATAAATGCCAAATTTGAACAATAAAAGTTCTTCTGAATTGATAAAATTTTAACTATTACTTTAGAATTGATAAAAATATTATAATGTTTCTTTCAGATCAAAATTTTAACTATAATAATCTCAAAACACTAGATCTACATCCCAAGACATATATAACACTACAAAACACATCATTACTCAATACATGTAACATAGTAAGAAAGTTTCTCAGCACACACAATTAACACACAACTAAACATCACAAGTAGCTATGTCTTGACTCTTGTCTGACATAACACTTTGCTCTGGAGTTATTCCGTGCTCAGTTTGATAAACAATAATAATAATAATAATCTCTAGATTGAATGTAAACAAAGAATGCTTCCTTTTAAATAGGTGTGGTAGTCTAGAAGCAGGTATTGACTTTTGGCAAATACCCATTCTTCATGTTTTTCTTATTCTGATTAAACTCAAACAGCTAATCAAAATGAAATTAAATATGATTAATATAATTATTTATGTATAAATCTGTATATGATAATTATAGATTATGAATCAGTTTTGGTTATGAGCTTGTTAATTTTTGACATAGAACAATCAATCAAAACTGTTTGAATATAGAGGAAACATATTAAAAAAATGGAATAATAAATTATTATATATAATTATGAATAACCAATCTTTTTTATTGTATTTAAGAATTAAGGCAATTTCCAAACAAATTTTTGATTCAAATGTGTTAATTTTTTAGCACTGAGTTAACAATTTGCAGGTTTTGATAGTTTATAGCTTGTTTTATTCACTGAAGATGCTAGTATCAAGTGAAGATCATAGAACATGTATATATATTTTATACATTGCATTTTCTATATTTATAAATTATGATAAAAATCAAATTTAGTAATTTGATTTCTTGTTTCCAAAAGAAAATAGTATGGTCCAATAAGAAATGTACTTGGTACACACCATAATTTTGTAAAATTTGAATAGAGCAAAAATATCTTAATATATATAATTATTAAAGATTCATAAATTTACATAATTAGGGGAATGATAATAGGCAATAGAAATGGATATGGTATTCAAAGTGCTAAAGTGAGATTAAAAAAAAAATTGATATTCATAGAAAGTATTGATTTGATGACTATTGGAAAATTTTCTATATTATAGGTATTTAAAATTGTTGCTTTTTGTAACTATATTTCTTTGTAAATGTAATGTTTATAGTGTTCTAAAGATAATGGGATAACATCAGTTGCAGACAGACCAGTTGACTCTTTGATCATTTGATTTAAATGACTTTTTTATTTTTATGCATAAATTTATAAACTTTCCAATTTATACAATAGTTTGAGCATAAATTTCTGTTAATGATAGCAATATTTATGAAATGTATTTGCTTCTGTTTATCAATGTAATTCAATAGTCTATTATAAGAAATTTTTTCTGTAAGTATTGCTTTGTCCCAATGAAATATTTGGCTTGTTCTTTAGAATTGTTTGAGGAATCAGTTGTGATTTTTAATTTGTATTTTGTAGTTAATTTTTATTTGGTAGATAATTTGATAATTGCTCATATGCATAAAAATTAATAAATACTTCAAAGTGTTAAGTTTAAGCAAAAGTAAATACTAGAATTCTTATGCATAATATCTTATTAGTACTATGTAGTAAAAGCTTTAAAATTTTCAATAAATATTGAAGATTTTAAAGTTGTCTGCCAGTCTTTCTTGGCTTGTTCTATTTCATGAGAGTTTTTAGGAAATTTTATCCAGTCTTTTCAAAGTTGACAGATTTTTTTCTGGCAGCTTTCCTCATTATGCAACTTACTGTAGATTGATGCATGTTTTTATCTTCACCAATGCTTGCTTGAAACACTGGATCACTAAGATACCATAAGAAGACTTCCATTTTTTCTTTCCATGATAAAGCATCACCTCTTGTTTTGTCGGTATCACCTAGGAAAGTGTTCTGCCAAGTATCTCACACGATCTCAATGAAATTGTGAGAATTAGATGGGAACAGGCTAAAATAATAAGACCAATAGCCGTAAAAACGCAGGCCCTCTTACAAGAGTCCATCGAAATCGAAGTAAAGAAACAGAAGCATTCCCTCTTGAATAATAGACCCACAAAAGAACTACCAGATGCTTGGAGATACCTGCTAAGCAGAACAGCCGACTGAGCGGAACCCCAGGAATGCACAACAACCCATGAAAACTAACATGACAGCACCCAAAAGGAATGAAAGGTGGATATACCATATAGCTAACTATTTGTTCATGTACAGTATGCATTGGACTATTTATTTTTTAAGCATGTATTTGTGTATGTACTCAGTACATAAAATTACTCATAAAATATACATGTATGAGTTATATGCCCCAGACTCTTACATATGTAAATAATTTTTGTGTTTGCCGTAACCAAGGCAACTTAATTTAATTTAAATTATTTTTTAAGATTAACGTTCCGTGTTCCATATTACTGTTCTATGTTTTACTTTGGTTCTATTAACGTTATGTCGAAAGTTTTGTACCTGATGATGGCGGGTGATAACTGCTGAAAGCATTTGTACAGAATAAAAAGTGATTGACCATTGAATTACTGCTAACGAGTGCTTATTTAAGTTTTACAATACGTTTGATATGCAGAACTTAAGGCAGTTTGAACTACATGAATGAGTTATCTCACATGATGTTTTTCAAATCTATAGAGTGCATGATAAGCAAAAGCATAACTGTTTCTTCGGTTTTTGTAAATCTTAGGTGCATATACTTGCATAACAAAGCCATTTTTATGAATAAAAATTAAGATACATATCCAGCAGACTTAAAAAAATAACTGGTATTTTTTTTAAAAGATTTAAGCAAATAATGGATATTATGCATATGTTTTTCAATTTTTACTGGAAAGTTAAGTATATACTCTTTGCAGTAAATATTCAAAATTATTATGCATACGAAACTTAGTGTTTACTTACAAAATCACTAATAAAAGCATTTACTGGCCTTTATGCATATAAGCCAATGATCTTGGAAACTTGGTTACATCAATTAAGACAATGTCAAAATTATGCAATACTTTACATAAGTACTAATTCCCTCAAGTCAAATTTGCATAATTATGTAGAATTAAAATAACAATGTACAGTCATACCTCGACTTACATCATTTTTGACTTTATATAAGTTTTTTGTTAACGAAAAAAATATGTATTGGTTAAAAACATTGCCCAGAAATATCAATTGAAAAAGTACACACTTGACACGTTTATTTCGAAGGTCGATATTTTATCTGATTTCCCTGGTCTAAATGGCATCCCATCGAGGTCGATGCGAAAGAAAAATGCACAAAGTGCAATAAAACAGGACATGCTATAAGTACTTGTAACTTGAAGAACTTAATTTGCAATGGATAATTCAAGACGTCAAGGTAATCGGTAAATTGCAAACAAAGAGGAGCGACAAAACTGATTATGTTGCAACCATTTGCAATTTGTAGAAATTTACTTGTAAATTATTCCTGAATATAAGAAGAATATGCACGTGAAATCCCAACAAAAAATTTTTGTAGTGTCGTTTGCAGGTCTCACTATCTTCTAGCTTTAAGTTAAACTTAAATTTATAACATATTATAAATATTTACTTTGTTTTTATTATTTGGTATTATCACAATCATTACTATTATTGCTAATACTGTCATTTCAATTTTCACAAACCACGAATTTTTTATGATTTTTTCATTTTCTCATTTTTAATTGTTATTCTTAATTTTGTGTTCATTTATTTTTTCCTTCAAACATCCCATGTACTTCAACGAAGGGTTTCGCAAAATAGGTTTTCAAGTAAGAACTTGTACAAAAAAATATTATAAATAAAAAATTTCATCTTGAGAATTGAGGGAGAAAAAAATTGACTTGGTTGAAAGTGGCTTAGAAAAAAAAATCTCTCATATTCGAATTGTCTTAGATTCTCTTCATCAATATATTTTTTTACTTGAAATAAGAAATCATCTAGAAAAA
>WUQG02054182.1:0-10212 GCA_011317285.2 Androctonus mauritanicus | reverse complement strand
AATATTTAAACTACGAGCCGCCGTTCGACCCTTATAAAATTTAATCTACGAGCCGTCCCCTTACAATATATCTATAGTGGGATTTCTTCTTGGAAAGCTAGGGTGATCGGCCCGTATAATATTTAAACTACGAGCCGCCGGTCGACCCTTATAAAATTTAATCTACGAGCCGCCCTTACAATATCTAATCTGGTTGTTCTTTGATATGGGATAATTTAATATAATTTAACTGTTATTCTGGTTACATTACTGTTCTTATAAATCTATTTATACTAACCAGTAAGTATAATAATATAACTATATTACACTACTGTAATATTACTATAATTATGTTTATAAAAATTATGTTATTATTTAAAAATTAAGTTAATAAATTAAAAAAATGTATATCATAAAGGATACGAAATCGATTCCAAAATCGAATAGATTATAAATTTTTGAAGTTCTTTAAATGTTTGCTCGCCGTTCTGGAACTTTTGTAAAATATATTCTCCATCTGTGCTGTTGCTGAGATGTTACAATGGATCTTAATGTTTGGGAAGCAGCTTACATTATTCTTCTCTAGATATCCTAAGAAAAAGTGAGATTTAAAGAATGTTTCTCTATATAAACTTATCTAAAAGGTTAGTTTCATATTCTAGAATACTATTGTAATTTTAAAAAAATTAACTGAAATATTACAAGAATCGTTTGATATTGATAAATAAATATTACTTATTAAATATTTCTTTAAAAGCTTATTTTTTAATCCTTCTTTTCGTTAAAGATTTCATTCTTAATATATCCTATTGTTGTAAAAATATATAGATCATTGTTGGAACTTTAATATTGTTGATCTAGCTTGTATATTAATTTTATTTTAATCTGATGCAATTTTTATTGAAGATTTAATAACTAAAAAAAATAATTCGGAATTTTTTTATCCTTTTAATTCTATATTTTTCATAGGATTTACAAATAAAAATTTGTTGAAGTTTCCGTTGTTTATCAATTATGAAAATCGTTATCAACTTATTATTTTTTAAATTATATTAATTCATTCTTAAAGTACTGTATATTGAAAGCAATATAAAATTTTAAAAAGTGCATCTACTTGATCTTCAGAAATGAAATAAAATATATTATATTACAAATAGCCTACTTTAGAATATGGGCTTATCAGTTTAATTAAATTAAAAAATTATATAATCGTATTTAAATAGGGCGTAAAAATTTTATCATACGAAAAAATAAAAAATTCATAAAATAAATGGAAATTTTTTCCATGGCTGAACACAAACCATCTCAAAAATTGTCACGATGAACAAAACATATCTTATAAAGATGTATATTGGTAAAGAATTTATACTTTCCAATTAAATTTAACCTCTTTAGAATTAATTAAATTTTGAAATCTTACCTTGAAGTTTGTTTTCTTTAAAAGTTTCGGAATATCAAAAATTACGAAAGAATGTTTTTCAGAAAATTACTTAAAAAAACTGGAAATGTCAAAATTACTAATAATTTCTAAAAAATATACAACAGAATTCAGATATTCTTAAAAATTCTTCCGAAGCACATCTAATAATTAAACAATGTGTATTGTTTGTTTCGTCAACAATGTTATTTGCACGAAATATGATTGGCTAATATCGATCGTTCCAAAATTTTAAATTGTTCTCAAATACAAATAAGCTTTGCATTGAAAATTTTAGTTTTGTATGACTATATCTCTAAAAATATCTGATTGTTTTCTGGCACTTTGTATGTTTTAGTCGAAAAAATCATAAGAATATTTTAATATATAGTATTAGAAATTTATCATGAGTATGTCTTTCTTCCATACAGTAGCGCTTCGATGAACAATAAATTTTATTTTCATACTAAAAAAATTAAATAAAATCTTGCGAAAAAATCATGTTTTCTAAAAAAAATTAAACAAATATAATTTAGACTTGTTTTAATAACATTTTTAATATAAATATAGAAAAACACGAAAACAACTTCTTACAGGCCTATAATTTGAGAAAAACATTTTAAAATTCAATAATATTCCTATATCAAATATAAATTAAGATATTCCATAGAATATATTCCAAATAAATATTAAAGAGTTTCTGCACATCGATTTTGTTGTTTAGGCTTTTTTCACATTGCCAACCACAACCAAAGACTACGGCTACTTATTTTCACTTATAGCTTTGCTGTTCACATCTGTTCGAAGAAGATTACGATAATTTATATCGAGCATTGAAATAAATTTATTATGTAGAAAAATAACAATTTTATGAGCATTTAACTGCTTATAATCTGTATTTCACGTAAAATTTAAGTTTCCCTGTCTAATAAGTTTTTAACAAATTTAGGCTTACATTCATTATTTGATACATTAGGAAAAAGTTTTATGCCAAGGAATTGAAGCTGAAAAGCAATCTCCTTCCGGCTGTTGTTTTTTCATATAAATCTCGATAATCTTTACAAGAAGCATCATACAGCCAAAGTCTCTCTCGTACGGCCAAAATTAAAAGTCCCTCCATTTTATTTTATAAAAATGCTTCTTCCTGATTGGTCGAAGTAGGACAATGACTAAATCTTGAATTTTGGTCATCTTGACCAAAATTCAAGATATTCCATAGAATATATTCCAAACGACTAGGACACCGACCGTTTGAAGACGACAACGACTAACAAAACAAGTGTGATCGTTTCAAGACGACAACGACTAAAAGAAACAAGTGTGAACATATAAGCGACCTTGATGAAACGACAGAGATTGAGTCTTTGGTCGTTGTCATTGGTAATGTGAAACGAGCCTTAGTAAACGATCGGAGCAGAGTCGTTGCACAGCTACGACTCCGCTCCGATCGATAACTAAACGACAAAATCGTATCGTTTTGGGAAGATTATCAGTAGTCGCTTCAGCAACTATTAGTTTGAACCTCCGACACCAGATGCTCTGTTATCGTAAATTCTCTCGATTCTCATAAATTATTTCTATTCAATCCTTTTATCTTTAATAAAGATCATCTGTTATGTTAAACCACTGGCGGCGAATTTTAATATTCTGGGTTGAATCGGCCCGTCCCGAAAATATGATGATAAAAGTCTGTTTTTATCGGTCGACGATACGACCGAAACAGATACAAAAGCAACCATACGACTCATAACCTCGCGCATGCGCAGACTGTGGACTTTATAAACAGGATCCGAGTCGTAGCTGTGCGGAAAAAGTGCTGTGCGGATTAAGTGTATCAAAAATAAAAATACTATTTTATCATGAATTATATCTCATATGTTATTATTATTAATTTATCGCATATTTTATATATTATTTTTTTGTCAACAGATGACACCACTTTCCGCTCAGAGTACTAAGTGGCGGGGCGAAACAAGCTCTTCCACAAGCTGCTCACCCCTGCAGAGGGGTCAATCGGATTGTGGAGGACGGGGATCGACGAGCCGGGCTCAGACCCCATGATAAATATTTTCAAAGGATGGCACCGGAGATTCGAACCCAGTCCTCCAGAGTGGAAATCCGAAGCGTTTCCATGCGGCCAATCCAGCCGACCCTATTTGATATTTATGAAAATGCAGTATAAAAAAATGTTTATAATTTCAGAGGTAGTGGCTTGGATCATTAGAAATTATTATTTATCAGGTACAGTACGATATCTATAAAAACAAACGTGAAGGATGAAAGTTGATTTAATTACTTCGGTTTAGTTACTGATACCTCACCAGTATGTTTTATAAATAAGATATCCTGAAACTGATTTTTCACGTACTTCGTTTATTTTAAAGAATCACAACAACGTCCTACAGTTTCCTCGTATCCAGGAAGAGATTTCTACTAAGAAATACTGTATAAGAGTTGCTCTGTCAGCCTTTGCATTTTATCGAGTTTAAAATATCTAGGATGCTTAGTGCTTCTTACTGACTGAAATTGCGAAAAGCGATTGCAAGTTTAACATATATTAAAGTAAGTATGAAATATAATTAAGTGTTATTTAATTTTATTATAAATTATTGATAGATAACAATGATAATACTGAATAGTATTAAATTACTTTCCTTCGAAAAAATTAGGATTAAAGAGCTGAAACTTTTAAACTAATTAGCAGATTTTTATAAAATTCAGTAGAGATGTTCTGATGAACTCAACGCTTCATATCTATTCCCATTAGCTTCAATCATTTAAAAATGGCGGACAATCAAATTACCTGAATAACTGATGGATTTTTTTATGAAATTAACAGTTCGTGGCATCATAATGACCTTGACATGATATATTTAACTGTATATTCAGCCCTTTAAAAATGGTGGATGTTTACACTTCTGACGTTTGACTAATCTGAACTAATCTGATAGAAATTCATAGGTTATGAAATTAAGACCATTGAAGATGGCATTTTTTTTAATTCAGTCTCTTTAATTATTCTAAAATGGATGACATATAAAAAAATAGGCGCTTACTTATTTCCAGAATTGTTAGCTATTTAAACTACTGTGTACATTTTGCACATAAAACCTGCTTAGTTTGTACTTTAGGTGGATGAGTGGTTCCAATTTTGAATATTTTTTGAAAAGCCAATTTAGAAATAAAGTGTAAAGCAACTTAAGCATTTTTTTTTAAATTTTGTACCGCTGTCTCGAAAAAATTTTCATTTCTATCTTCACTAGAAAAATCTTTTTGCTCATTTCAGCCAAATAAACCTCCGATTAGCTTATTGTTTAGTTAGCCTTATGAAGAATACTACACTTTTTCCTAAAGTTCATATTTTCGATAAGAATCATGTTCAGTAAGGTCATATTTTCTCAGGAAGTTCGAATTTGGTATCGATCCTCTTATACACGCTAACTGATACTATTTCACGTGTGAACAGATATTTGAAAGGTAAATATCTCAGTTCCGCAAGCTTATAATGAGTTCTGGAATGTCCTCGAAATAGGAAGTAGCACAAAATTGATTTCTAAAAAAAAAAACAGGATTTATAGAGAAACTTTTGGATCATATTATACGTTAAACATAAAATGCTTGTAAAAACATTATGTACTATGATCGATTTATTTCTTCTATAAAATTTAAATTTTATATTTCATGCTTAACTCATTTATTAATGAACCTTATTTTTATTTTATTTTTTTCTATCTGTAAGTTAATAATATCAACAAAATTAAATACTTAATATATATTTATTATAAAATTGTTTCTTTAGGAACACATATTTCAGATGTTGGTATCTAGAAACTTCCTAGATTAATCAAATAAATCTGTTTGTACTTTATTTTAAAATCCTTTATAATATGGAAAAAAAATCCGATAGTAACTTTTTCAATAAATCTATTGTGGAATTAAATTATCTAGCATCGATTTCAGGATTAGGAAATTCATTCCTCGATATCTTCTGAATGTGATTGATTTTTTATAATTTTTTACGCCCTTAAGTTATCAGGATGCATTTTGAGATATTGCGAGATTTCATTTAATATATGCATATTAAAATCTTGATATATTTATTTTTTCGAATTTAAGGCTAATTTCTGTTCCATTCCCTGGCAATTTAAATCTAAAAATCTATCAGTATGATTACTTTCTATAAGAAAAAAATATTTTGAATATTGTATACAGTATCAGCTAAAAAAATGTTTTTTAAATTACCTTGATAATTAGAATATTAGGATATTCAGTTCTCTATTTAAATCAGAGATTCTTAACCGGAGGTATCTAATACCCCTTGGGATATGGGAACCAAATGCTGGGGATATAGGATTCGATCTTTGAGTACTGGTATTTATTTTGTTTAATGTATTAATTTATACTTGGGTAGTATGTGAATGGAATCGATAGAATCTTTTTAAGGGACTATAGGGCCATATTGGACAATCCATTGGGGGTTTAGAGTCATCAAAAGGTTAAGAATCCCTGCTTCAAATGAAATGTTTTATAGACAAAATATTCGCTATTTTATTTTAAATAATAAATTTAAAATATAGCATAATATGGCATTTTATTTTATGTATACTGTTTCGGAGTTATTGCAATCGGAAAAAAAATGAAATTTTAATTTCGCAATTTAATTATTACATCATCATTAATCAAGGTTGCACAATATATTTAATTTGATATATTATTTTTTATAAGTTTTTTATATCAAATATAGTTCCATGTATGTTTAAAAGATTTATTCCAAATTTTTATTTATATTTTTTTCTAATATTTAAATTATAATAATTATTTATTTTTCTGGTAATTTTTAATCGAATTTTTTTAATAATTGTTCGCTGATATAAATCTCGCATCTTCCTATTTGAATATCACTTCTTATTAAAATAAAAAAAAAATTATTAAATAATAACAAACCATACAAAATATTGTATTACTAAAGAAAAAATAGAAACGTGTCAATAAACTTTAAACGAATAGAATCCGATTTCCTCCTCCTTAATCAGTGCGGAAGACGGTAGTAGTAATTTCCTAGAGAAACGAAATTTTTCTTGCGTGTCAATATGGAGAGATGATCAAGTAGATTATAGAATAATAATAATAATAATAAATTTACACTTAATATTTGTATTATCAACATATTTTGTATTAGAGTTGATTAATAAATTTAAATTTTGGTTAATAAGTTTTGAAACTTTAAGAAATACATTAGTAGCTTTTTATATTTTTAACTGATAAAATCTGAAATAATGAAATATTAAAAGAATGATTTTTATTTTGTGCATGTAATAAATAACACATCTAATCTAACCAAGAAAAATCCATATAAATATTGAAAAAAAAAATAGAATAACATTCATGAGAAAAATAACAAGAAAATTCTTAACTGCAGAATATTAATTTAATTTGTGTTACAGTACTTCATTTCAAAAAATAACTAATTATTATATAAAATAACTATTTCGAAACTGTTAAAAGTATAAAACACAATATTAGTTTCATACTGTATACTATACTGTATTATATAAGATAAGGATGTAGATAAATTTCACATAACTGGATATAAAAATGTATAGTATACATTTTTATATTCAGTTGCGTTAAATTTACATTTGCAAAATTCCCACAAATTTTAATACACTATTTATCATCTGTACTGAAATACTGTATGTGAGAATTTTGTAAATGTCATACAGTTTTGTACTGTATTAGTTTGCAAATTTTCCACTTTTAAAATCCCTAATACAGAATATAAAAGGACAAATACAGAGAATATATTCGCTATATCTCAGTTTTTGGGATGTCTCTGCTATTCAACGGGCATATTTCTGCGATCGAAATAATTAGCTTAATATCGTCACAATTATATTTTAAAGGACATCCCTTATTAAATATTTTAATTGTTCACCCCTTTACCAGTAAAGGAAAATAATACGCATCCCACATAACAGATGTATATTATGATGAACAAAAAATAAAAAGATGAATTAATTCCTTCTCGATAAGTTACCAAATAGTTTACTATTTTTTTAGATAGTGTATGTATATATATATATATATATACACTATCTAAAAAAAACTAAATATAAAATTAATATATAAGTTATATTAATTTTATAGTTAGTTTATTTTTTAACCAATGAAATTTAAAATAAAAAAATTTTTTTCACGAATTTTAAGGACTTTATCCGAATCTAACAAAATGATATATATATGAAAAAAAAATTGGCTGAAATCGAGTAAAATTTAAAAAATACATATTTTATTTATAATTTGTTTATTAAATATAAAATTAAGTAGAATATTCTATATACAATGTCGTATTTAAAATAATATAATTTTTTTTTACGTTTTCCAAAAATATTGCGCATTTCGATGACGTTGAAACGATTGGGGGGCAAGGTTGGCGACCTTATCTTTTCTAATACAGTTAAGGTAAAAATAGTTAAGCACGAACGAAGAGCATTGTTCAGAAACCTACAATTGGAACCATTTAAATGTTAAAGCAGAAAGGGCAAAAAAGACACACGATAATAACGTCAAAATCAATTTAAAGGTATGACCTGTATCGGGAATTCAAGTGCAGTAACAATAACACAAATGAGTAGAAATAAGTTAATTTAACTAAGAAATAGGAATAAATATAATTAACATTATTAATAAGGGGTTAAATATACTATGTAACTACATAGGCATATTTTCCGCATTTATCTTATTTATTTAATTAAACAAGTAAATAAATAAAAAATAATATTATATATAAGGGCAAGTAAATAATAAGATTACTGATATCAATTTTAAAGTGCTACAATATAAATAAAATTACTACGCATTTCGTATCAAAGCTTATAGAGCGTTGACATGAAATGCGTAGTAATTTTATTTTCATTACTTGAGAAAAAAATATAGAACCTGTAAAATGAAATGTGCATCGATTAAATTATAATTAATCGATAAAATATAGAATATAATTTATTTATAAAAAATAATCTTAACATTCTTTTTATTCAATCTTTCTATAATTATATTCAAAAGCAAAAAAATGCTCATGAATTTTAAAAAACATTTTCCTATCAAGGTTGAATACGGCTTACTGATAAAGTATTTGAGGTATATAATATTTTTCCAAACCGAACTAGGGAAACTAATTTAATAGATCACCAAATCGCTCATAGGATATACTCTGACAGCTCAGGCTCATCTAGAACAAACGAATTATCCAGAAGGGTTAAGGCCCTGCTCCACCCGAAAGAACAATAGGTTACCTACTGCGAGATATTACTCGGCTTTAATCATTGCCTGCGCTGAATGGGGACATTACCCTTGAGTGAGCTGGGTTCAGGATTGTGCGCCCAGGAACCCAGCCAGAGAACCAGTCTAAGGTAAAGCTGTTCAGGGACCTCGTCTGCAACAGCCTCATCTCGTTCAGCCCAGCTCGCGAGAGAGGCCAGGCAGTTCCAACTTACTAGCCGGAAGGAAGCTTCTTTTTCTTCGGCTTCCGTGCAGACGTTGCAAAACATCTGGAAAATTTCCGAGATAAGCGACGTTAACAGCCGCAAACAACTAATCATCTTTGAACCTTCAAAGGATCAATGAGACAACTCACAATAAGCGAGAAACAATGCCGATAGATCCTCCCGCAACAAAAGGAATGTAAGAGATATCCATGGAATCTAAAAACAGATTCAAAAAGATCCGCTTCTGGATTCCTCCTGGAAATTAAACGATAGAGTTCCTATATTCTTCCTGAACATTAAACACTTATGATGAATTCAACCGGAAGATTAAAAGATAGGATTCAACAGAACCCTATCTTTTAATCTTCCGGTTGAATTCATCATAAATTCGGATACAAGATCCAGGAATCCAGATCTTAGATCAGAGAATCTTTGGGACCAAAGACTCGACTCTGGGCCCTCCAGAATAGAATGCCAAAGCGTTCCACACAGTCAATCCGACCGATTCCATGATTGAGTTAACCGGAAGGTTGAAGGATGGAATTCAATGGTCGGACCCGGACCTCTCCTAAAAACTGAGATGTGCGATCCGAAATTGAACTCGAATTTTCAAAGATAGTAAGCGGATGCTTTAACATGCTTTAACATGAGGCCGTGTTGGGCAGTGAAATGCCCGATAGGATAGAATGTCACGTAAAACGAAATTGCCTTCTTATTATCTACTTTGATAGAAAATAAAATGGAAAAACTAAAAAAATAAACAGTTTCGAAAAGAATTGAAGTCGCCTACTTTTTGTACGTATCCTTTATTTTTGAATGAATGAGATTAAAAAATATAAACTAATTTAATGTTATTCATGATCATTGTAAATAAGTGAATATATAAACTTTATAGATAATAAATTGAAAATGAACCTTGCAGAAATGTCATTTTTCATTTATTTATTCATTTGGAATGTATTGGCTTTGTATTCTAATTTTAGCATTGCCGATGATGTATTATGGTGACGTTACTATGACGATAAGATATTTATAATATTTTGTATTAAGCGTTTTCCCCCTACAAAACTCGTCACATGTGAAGTCATAATTTTTAAATCAATAACAATGAAGACTGAAATACGACGCCTAATTCTCATATTTTTTAACGGTAACTAGCAATTACCAGAAAATCCGAACAAAATAGAATCTCCAGTCAATATTCATAGCAAAATTAGTATATATTAATTACCTATTGAAACGAGGATAATTCGCCAAATTTAGAGCCATCACGGAAACCGTTTAAAAGAAAATTTTAATTTAATTTATTCAGAAATATAACAAAATTTTTCC
>WUQG02054181.1:0-28635 GCA_011317285.2 Androctonus mauritanicus | reverse complement strand
TGTTAATCGCATGTACTCAAGCGGGCGGCGGTTCGTGATCGGTATTCCGGCCCCGACTGTGCCCCGCCTGGAGTACCGAAGAAAATTTTATACATTGGATTGACAAATATTTACTTAATACTTTACATATCTCATTACTAGATGCAGCTGGATATTTTTAAAAATAGCTTGTAATTAATACAGATAATATGTTAGTGTAAGTCTTCATTAGTTTAACAAACAATTACTTTAGATTTTAAAGCTCTTCAACAATTAAATATGTAATTAATAATCAGTAATTAGTATATACGAGAAGGAGATTATTATTCAATATCACTGTTTGAGAGAATTAATAACTCTGAATAATTCTTGCCAATAAATTCTGCTCCATTAAACTAATATTCTTATATTTATTTATTTATTTATTTTATTTATTTAATACGTACCATCTCTCATTTTACAAAACATAAGTAGTGTATTGCGAGAGTCCCCAACAACAACAACGAAAAAAACAAAAAAACAAAAAATCCCCAATGTCAAACAAAAAATTAAGCAGCATACAAATTAAAGTTCTCCGCTGCCCTAACAAAAAAAGAATTTCTATATTTAACAGTACGAAACTATGTTTAAAATTCGATAACTATAATGATGAATTTTATTTAATAATTACAAAAACTCTATAGATGAATATAATATACACTAAAGGAAATAAAATACTAAAAATTTATCTTTAATATAATAAATTATTTTTTTAAATAAAAAAAAAATTGAATTTTTTTAAATTAATGAATTCTATCCAAATATAATCAAAATGCCATGAAAATATTAATAAAAATTGATTATGATAACAACAATAAAAAGGCATAAATTAAATGACAAAATTTATAATTTTGCATTCGTTTTTAGAAATGATAAAAATCCAGAGCTTATGAATTGCAGAATAAACAAACTCTCTTTGGAGAGAAAATAAATGAATTTGAAAGAATTTTAATTGAGAATTTTAAGCGAAACCACACGAAAATTGATAATTAATAACAGTATCGTAAAATATAACTCTAAAAATAGCTTAAAATTTTATACTTTGATATATTTTGGCTGTTTATTTTTATTATGAATTTGAAAATATGTCTAGAGTTCCTATTATAAGAACTGATTTTGTCAATAAACAATTGATTATACTTATATTTGGAAAATATTCCTTTTTATATTGTTATTAATATAATAAAAATAATTGTTCTTATAGATTTCCTGCGAAAATGAAATAAAGTTCTGAGATTCCATGTTCCTATAGTTTTATTAAAATTTTTCCAGTAATACATTCCATCCTCATGTAAAAATAATCCATTTATCAGCATGCAACCTGAACTTGGAATGTTGCCATTGCATTCAAACGGATTGCACAGCTGTTGTGAATGGTTTTTGCTCAAATTTATTCCATTTATTCATAACTAATCACAGGAAACCATATACTAGAGAGTTTAATTTAGTAGTTTCCCTGCTTTCTTCCACATCGCAGTTTTGCCACCATTAAATCCATCTTCACCACAACAGCAGATGTCTGAGCTTAATCCCTTGAAAATTTGAAGTCGTCTTCGAATTTAAGCTAATACTGGTAGCAAGCAGAACTGCTACCAGTATTGGCCTAATAGGGTACACAGATTCTTTTTAAATAGTGATACTGGCCTTATTCCACCTGAGACGACATAGAATAAGAGTGGCATTTTAGACAGTTAATTTTATCAGAGTTTTCTTACCAAGCTCTGATAGAACTGGGAAAAGCAATATAAATGATAAAATTATAAATAAAAAATTTTTTATAATGTTTTATATAAATTGCATTTATCTCATTGCATATACAGTCTAACAGTATATATAATATTTGTAAACACAAATTGATATTTTCATTTTTTATTAGAATATTTTATTGAAAAAATACAGATTATCATTTTATAATTTAAGACAATATTTTTTTTCGAATTTTTGAAATTTTAATATGTTTTTAATGTACAGCCTTCTTGACTGCTAATTTTTTTTCGATTAAAAGAAGTTGCTTTAAGTAATTACTTCTTTTCGTCGAAAAATATTAATAGTCAAGAATATATACTATAGAAACGAAATTTTAGATATTTTTTTTTGCACTTCAGCAATTCATTATTATAGGAATCCTATCATATGATTCAAAAAAGTTTTTGTTTCATTAAAATAGTGTATTTATTTTTAATAGTCTAAACTTAGATTATTAAAAAATTTCTCACTTAAATATAAAGTATTTTTAATGATCCAACGAATAATCGAACATATTCATGGGGAAAAAAATATATCTAGAGTCTTACTCCTCCTCAAAATTTCATCAAAAGCATAGTAAAGTTCACTCCAAAAAATTTCTTGATGTAATTACTTTTATTGAAGAACTCTTTAATTAAACATGTGGCCATCTACTTTATATGTGCATATTTAATCAATTTATATGAAACTCTCTTCATTATTTTAAGAAAAACATTACAAAAACACTATATCTCTTTCTTCAAACTTCTGCCATTTATTTTATACATTTAAAGCAGTGTTGTGAATCTTATCATAATTATTCACAATATAATTGTCGATTAATTCGTGAAAAGTATCAGAATATTTGACATAATATATAAATACTTATTTTAATTCTTATTAGAGAATTAATTAATAACTTCTTTTCGTCACTACGATTAATTAAAAAGTAACTCTTTTAAGTTTATTGCTGACATTCTTTGTGATTTATGAAGACAGTTTAAGATTTTTAAATCCTTGATTAATGAATAGTAAAGTAAATTCTCTATTATTCTATTCGTTAATCAAGATGACAAGAAAAATTATTTCTTGTTATCTTCTTATAATAATGATTTACTTTAAAACCTCTACTGTATTTAGTTTATTTAAAGTATAAAAGTTATAGTTTTATATATTATAAATATTGAGTGATTGAATATAATTTATTCCGAGCTATTTACATTATTCTTTTGAATAAATAAATTCGATAAAGTGGATAATATAACAATAAATAATGCTAACTTAATATAATGATTGATTTAACATTTCAATATTTCTGAATACTGCTCGTTAAATTAATTAATAAAAATAAATATTATATTATTAAACAATATTTATACGTCCATACAAATGCAATAATTAAATATTTAATTTTATCTATAATTACTGGAATATGAAATTAATAGAGAACGAAAACATCAATTTTAATTCTACTGTATATATCATAATGATAAACTTGAAATAAAATTAGTATAGTTTAAGTTTGGACCATTAGATTTATTTTCATTAGTAATTTTTATTATGTTAGGAAAAAAATTCAAGTAATACAAATATGCAAAGCAGAAAAAATCATAGAATGATTATTTATCAGCAATTTAACATAAGTTTTGTCAAGTAGATATGTAATTACAGACGCTTCTCATTTGTACTTTTGAACGTAAAATTTCATTTTCAAATTTCACAAAATTTCAAAAATTTTTCGATAATTTTAAGTAATATGATAGCAAATTGCTTTAGCAACCAACATAATGTAAAATTATAAAGTTAGTTAAATAATTACGGCATTATTTCAAGATGGTGGCGATTATACCAAAAATTATTCGCTTTATATTCGGAACTTTTCGTTAAAATCTGTAAAATTAGAAACTTAATTGGTCCATCTGTGAAATATATTATAATATATAGTATATAAAGCTATTCAGCACTTTTGGAGATAAAATGCCAGAAATATCTGAATTATGAACAAACTAATTTAGGAATAAAATTTGCGTAAGAAGTATGTTCGCAACTAGAGGAGAGCCTGTATTTAGGTTAAAAATTTAACCTCAGGATTTATCACAAAACAGTTGAAAGTTTGTTGCATTATAGAATATTGTTTTCAGAAATTATTCTGACAAAGGTGATATAACGAAATTTCAGACAAATGAATGAGATAATATAAAAATTAAAACTAAAAAATTTTGATTTCGTCTTTAATGGTAATTGTTTTACTAAAGCCTTAAATTTTAAATATTTAGCTGTAAAAATTAGGCAGAGAACAGAAAAATATAAAAGTTACATACGATTAAATTAAAAATTTAAGGAAGAAAATATTGTATCTCATTTTTAATAGACATAAGTATAGTCGTAATTATGATATATTAGGAGAGGCCATAACAAATGACTGAACTTTTTTATATTAAATACTTAATTCCAAACTCCTTTCATAGTTCATTATAAGCTAATTTTTAAATTGGTGAATCTTCTTATTATTTGCAAATAATGCTTACTTTTTAAATTGCCTTTTTTCATATATCTTCACAATTGATGAGATTGGCTATTTTTATATATTTATAAAGTTTTCCTGACTGGTTTGACTTCTAAAGTTTTTCTCTTAATTTACTCTGATTTTCTCATAGTTGTAAATCGTTTTAAAAGATGAAAAATTATAATAAGTTATCTTCATTCAATGAATCAAATAAGCATAATTACAGAAATTCATATTAATATACAAAACCAGAATTTAAATGCTTATCCTCTTTTTATTCTATTGAATTCTATATTCTATTGAAGTTCAATGTACTGTACATATAGTTCTATATCGGTAAATCAATATTCAAATAGATAAATGAAAAATTCAGAACATAAATCTATCTCTATATGTAATGTAAAATACAACGTTTATTTGTCTCTTCCGCAAAGATTCTCGGTATTCTCTGAACTGTACTGTGCAGAATGATTTCTCATAACCCCGCGGGTAACATATGTTACGCCTGGTCGAAATAGCCTAGGAATGAGAATTCTGGGATGACAACGAAAATGCGTATTTTTAAATCCTTCATTTTGGTTGGAATTCCAGATGATGTCATAGTCGTACGAGTATGACATTAGTATGTCGTAATAATGGATGATTGTCGCAAAACATTATCGATGCTTGGCCTCACAATGATGAAATAATAATGGTGCCATTATGAGGTAATGTCATTGCTATGATGACATTATCGGATATATGCTGATCAAATCAATGTTAAAGCTGTATACAAATGCCAATTAATTCTAAATGATATAAGTCGGCTGAATGGTTGTATACAAGATGTTCGTTTACCACCTTAGAGGATCAGGTTCAAATCCGGGTCCCATATCTCGTTTTTCAGGAAGGATCCGGTCCTGCTCGCTGAACCCCACTCTGGTTGACCCCACCATGGGTGTTAGCCAGCCTATGATAGGCTCTAAAAGTGTCCGCTGTCAGATACATAATCAATATGATATGGCGGCATAGCTAATATAACCTAATCTATCTAAATGCTATAATAAATGAATTATACTGTAAAATGATACTTCTGCATAGTTCGTTATTAGCCTATTCGCTATAATCTATAAATTCACTCAGTAATAAAAAAAAAGTAATTTATCCAAAGTGCAGAAGTTATGATAGCGAAAGTGTTGTTACATAAACTCATGCATAAACTATATCATGTATCTGAAATATCCCGAGCAACACCGGATATCCTGGCTAGTATCAAATAATGGCAACTTCATTATAATTATATTTGATAAAGGAAATCTCTTTTATTATAATAATAAAAAAAATAATGAACTTTTCTTATATTTTAATAAATCAGTCAAATTCTCAAAAAATCATGGACACACACATAATTTAAGAAATCTGTATCGAATTATTTTTCATAACTGACATTAAGAATTTTTTAAATCATTTCTCTTTGCTTTGATTTCTGTTATTATAAGACACACTGTTATAGAATTAACAGTGTGTCTTAAATTTTGTATACTGTACATATTAAAAATAACCTAATTATTTGTTTAAAGATGAATTTTAATATGATTATTTCAACGTATATGCGTAATTATTTTATATTATCCGAGATATTGAATCAGTACATCAGCTACATAAACTTTAGATTTTATCTAGTAATCTTTTCTAAATTCAAACTGATTTAGTATTTCAATATGATGAAAACAGATACAGTGCTTTATATTCTAAAAGAAAGAAAATAACTTTTACAGCAATAATTCCTGTAAAATAATATTTTTTCGGTATACCACGTCCACGATTATTCAAAGTTTCATACTTCGGTTTGCTTTGCAATAAAAATTTAACGAAATTTGAACTGATCATAATTGTCAGACTTTTTTTTACATTAAAGAAAGTAAATTTTTCAAAAAATATACAGTCTCGAAAAGAAATTTAGGAAATCAATGAAACATTTGTTTGGTATTTTATTAAATATTTAACTATTTTATCAGGTTTGTAAACGTTTAAATAATTTAATCGCAAATATGCAAAATGTACTTTATTAATCATAGTTTACAACAGAATTTTTATGACAAGGATCTCAACAAAATTTCTAATCTATAATACTAAAAATTGGGAAATAAATATATCTAACAATGGTTACTATATTGTAGGCCCTACCACAATAAAATTTTTTTTTTTTTCAGAATTGTGTTCCAAATTCCGGACAAGACAACTTATGATGAAGAAATTTTGCATTAAAATATAGTGAAATCTTATGTTAAAATATATAGAAACTCCTTGAATCTCTACTCCTCTTTAAGAGGAGTAGAGATTCAAGGAGTTTCTATATATTTGTTGTCACCAATGTGTGAATTCATAACCACCAATGTCTATCAAAAATAAGTTTAGTTAGATCAGGTTTTGCATCTTGATCAAAGATATTGATTCACACTTTGATGAAACTTAATTACATATTATTTAAGAACTAATTCATTAAATAAATATTTTTTAATATAAATAAATAATTCGTTAGCTACGTTATTGTCATTTATATTCTCATTAAAAATTGAAAAAAATTATAATGAAGATAATGCAAATATTTTTAATTTTATTAAGAATTATAAAATGAGAATTATCTTACGCTGTTTGTGAAACAGTAAATTTAAATAAAATGTTTATTTAATATCCAAAAAATTTATATTTTTTAAATGTTGTTTACGTTCTAAAAATTCAGAAAAAGTAAATATCTTCAAAATTATAAATTTTTAAAATTATATTAAGTCATTAAAATTATTTCGAAGATTCGTTATATCTTGAAGAAAATCTTTTTAAATTTTCAAAAAACTCTAAAAAGCAGAAACGAATTCATATTCATTATATTTCACATTAATTATAACTGCGATTCTTATTTATTTTTTTACAATTCTTAAGAAAATAAAATATTTTTAAATTAAAGTTTTAAAAATATTCGAAGCGGAAATTATCTTAATTAGTCAGAGAATAATTAAGTTTAGAGAATGAATAAGGTTATATGTTTGTTATAACTTTCTTTTTATTTTATCCTGATAAATTTGAAAAATATTTATTTCTCGTTTGGGAACCATTAGCCATTGTTTCATGGTTAACGATACCTTGTGGTCCCATTGAATTTTGAAGCCATTATATATACGTTTATTATTAAAACTCCGCAAAAACATATACAGTATAACTAAAAATAGAATTTGATATTGAAATATTATATAAAATCAAAACGATTAAATTTCTCTTCTTGATCGTTTATTAAAAAGAAAAAAATGTTATAATATAAATTTAAAAATTATCAATCATCATACTGTTCTCGGTTATTATTAAAATAACTAGTTTTTGATTTATGTTTTAACTGTTTTCTCTTTTTAGACGCGTACACTAATGTTGCGTGACTATACCCAATTTTATTCCATCATAAATCATTTGGAAAACGGAAATTCGGTTATGAGTATAGTCCCTTTGCATATAGCAAGGCTATATATCTCAATTATTTATTGCATTTTGGCAACAGTTTATTTTAAATATGATAAATTTTATAAACAATATAAACATTCAAACATTATTTTCTTGTTTACTAGAAATTTTCGAACTCGTAAATCACATTTTTATATAATTTATATCTCCTATATAGATTCGGGCATAGATTTTATTCGTTAATTTTTCCTTCGGCGAAATATTTTACTTTATAGGTTTCAGAGACTAGAAGGACTTAGTTTAATAAATATTTCTGCTCTTGTATATCTTAAACAACGTATATTAATTTATTATTCAACGAATTTCTTTTAAATACGTCGATATCAGTGTTTCTGATCCATTAATTATCCTATATGGCTGACATCATGATTTATAACTATTTTCCTCTATTGAGTGTAGAGTGATAATAAATTTTAAGTGGAAATAGCTGAAAGCAAACTTTGGCACACATTCTGAACTTACATGCCTTTAGCACTTTGGAAGAAGTTTCAATTTGATAAATATCCAAAAGCTGATAATTGAATACTGAATTTTAACATGAATATATATCACATTCTGATATAAAATAACTTTCTGCGTTTAAGTATTGTAAAAAAAAAAAAATTGGACATAAATTAGATTTTTTTTTTAAATTCGGAAAACCGAATTTACTTGTACATTGATTACTTTTAACCGAAGAAAATAAAATCAATCCTCTTTAATAAAACAGGTAAATATTTAATTTGTTATTGAAATTGTATTTAAAAAAACGATTACAAGAATAATTAGAATATTTAAATTTCAATATTATATTCTATTTTCAATTCTGAACAAGCTTAATTTGTTTCTGAAGCTATTTTATATTAAAATATTTAAATATGATACCATCTTTACTTTATCTACTTTAATAAATTTAACAGAATTTAATATATATATGTTTCTACTTGTATTAAAGCTAGAATGAGTAATAATACTCGAAAATTAAGGCAAAAAAGAATATGGAAACTAAGAGATCAAGATAATATTCGTATAGAAAATTGTGCGTCATTTATAGATTTTAAACTAATATTATGGAGCCTAAACATGGCTTTAGAGAAAGGAAAACCTTAACTCATTTGCAAAATTCTTAACATATGAGATCTCAAGAATAAATAATAGTTTTTGTATAGATTCCATATGCTTTACTCAATTGCCTTATAATGCAAAAAGATACAAATATCTTACCAGTAAAAAGTTATATACGTATTGTTTTATTAATGTCCCGCTTTATCGATATTAGTTTTTTTTACTTAGGATTTTGCAGTTTCCACGAAATGCATCAAGTATACGCGTGAATAATATAAAATACAGTACTGTAATTATGATACAATACTATATTTAGATTTAAAATCGATATTTTCAATTTATTTTAATCGAATAAGTTTCTTATTTTTATCGGTACTATCATCACAAAATGAATTCAATTTATATAACTATGAAACAATTATCATTAATTTTTGAATATAACTAATGTCAGAAAATTTGCAACATTTTTAAAAAATAGGTTTTGAAAATTCGAGAATTGTTAGAATGTATTTTTATTTAAAAAAAAAACTTTCAATAAATGGAATAACTAATAAATATGTTTGTTTTTTTATGCTTAATATTCATTTCTGTTGAAATTTTTTAATAAAAATTTATGTCCTGACAGCTGAATTTTAGAATGCCAAATCACATTTTGATAATCCCTGCAACTGAAAAATTTTTTATTTTAAAATTTGATTAGAAATTTTTTTTTATTCTTGTCCAAAGCAACTTCTTTTTTGTTATTAGTTTAATCTAGATTTACTAACAGACATTCCAGCATTTAAGTTTTGAGAAGTTTTGTTGCCCCAAGAAATGTGTTTTTTTCTAACTTTTAAACCTACGAACTCTCTTGATAAAAGAACACATATTCCTTAGCACCAAAACTTGTCAAAAATGACATATCTAGTAATGAACTTAAGGATAAAACTTATGTTTCTCATAGGTTGAAAAAATTGTTAATTGAATATTAGTTATATAAAATATACTTTTTCAATTGTAAAACATTTGAAATTTTATTTGATATTCTGAAAATTCAACTCAAATATGTTATATCCTCATCAAAGGAATGTAGTGAGGATTAAACAAGATAAAATTTAATATACACTTAAATTATAAAAAAAATCATGTTAACAGATGAAAATAAAATAATAAATATGTTTCGAATTATTAGAAAGATACCGGTAATATAGATTTTATTTTTTGAAATTATTATTTAATGTATTCGCTATCTTCTCTTAAATCAGACATCTAGCTATGACTATTTCTAAGGATCATTTTATAAAGTTTACGATCACAGAAACATTTTTATCATTTTCCATTTGAGATATAAACGAAAATGTCTTCGTCTAACGAGTAAGAAAATTTTCTGTTAGCATTAGTATCAAAGCAACGTTTGAAAGGTATCTCTATTTTGAGACATACGACACATATTTTTTTTCATATTAAAAAGTTTCAAAAATGTATTTCTTAACATTTTCAAGCATAATGCTACCTATTTAAAATGCAACTTCTAATCTTTTGATGTATTAATGAAAATGTTTTTATTAATATTAATATTTTGTTATAATTCTATAATTTCTGAAAAAAATTATCAGATTGATTTATAAAAATAATACAAATAAATATTTATATTTTTCTTAAATTCCAAAATTTGAGATAAAATTTCAACGTGCTAATACTGTAAGCAGTATTGGCATGTTTGGTTTGCTCATACCTTTAGTGCATATTTTACCGAAATAATATTTATAATTGGCTGTCATTCAACAAACAGAATTTTTTATTAAAATTTTGTTATTTTTTCATTAAATAATAGACAATCTTCATAAATTTATAAATTTGATTTATATATAAAAAATAAAAGAAAAATTTGACTACGTCTTCAAAAAACCTTTTAAATAATAATAATGTAAGCCCATAGCATACATTAGAAAACTTAACGAAAGTTTAAATTAAAAGCAATTATTATTATTTTTGCATCGGCATTAAAATATTTTAAATAACAGATTACACGTTATAATTAAAAAAATAATAATTTGGTTAACATTGTGGGAACAACAAATATTTTATATAATTAGTTTAAGATGAACGACAGAACCATTTAATAGTTGAAGAACAGTAATGATATATAAGAATAATTCAATTTCTGTCATATCAGTCAGAAAGTGTCGAATGATTTCACATCATAAAAAATTCATTACTGTATATTCTATTTTAAATGAAATTTATTTTTATTGATTCTCGTATCTAACATTCTTACACTTTTTGTCCTTTTAATAATTTTAAAATTTGCTGTCATGTAATCATTCCGGATAAATTGCTTATATAAGAAAATCTGTCAAAGAAAATTGAATATCTTCAGAGTTGAATGTACCACACTGTAGTCATTTAAATTTATTACATTTCTCAAATCTACATATTTGAGAATTTTCGTTTTTTCTGAAGAAACTTGCGTTTTTAAAAATATTTTCTTCGTGTTTCTAGATTTGTGCCACTTACTAGTTATTTATATTATTGTTTCATCGGTTGCACAATAATTTTATTTACCAGAATAGTTAACGAAATGTATTCGCGTTAATTATTCGTCACTTCAGAATAAATTCGAGTTAAAATAAAATTTATTTATTTTATCTTATGATTTTAAACTCGACTGATATGATAAAATTTGAATAGTTTAAAACATTTTGAAGATTAATCTGAATAAAAACTTATATATAGGCCTTCCTCTAGTTACGAACATTCTAATTATGAACATTTGTACTTACGTGCACAAAATTTCAGAAACTCTTCAATAGTTTTAAGTAATAGATAGTAAAATGCTCTATCAACCAATATAATATAAAATTACATAGTTAACATATTACTGCCGTAATATGTTAACTATGTAATTGACATTGGAGGCGATTACACTAAAAATTCCTCGTTTTATATTCGGAACTTTTCATTAAAATCTGAGAAATAAGAAACTTTTAATTGTTATAATTGTAAAATATATTATAATATACCATATATAAAGTTATTTCAAAACTTTTGGAGTAAAAAAAATAATAGTATCCGATTTACGAATAAAACTTACATACGAATTATGTTCGTAATTAGAGGAGCGCATGTTCTAAATTTTGATGATTTCAAACAATTCTCGAATAATTTTATATTCTGAATTAAGAGGTCGACATACAAACATAAAACTTTATTTATTTTCCAGTCGGCCAGATGGCTGCGTGTTAAAGCTGTAGCTTTACCACCCTGAAGGATCCGGTTTCAAATTCGAATTCCATATCTCTAGTGTTTCAGGAGGGGTCCAGACCCGGCCCGTTGCCCCATCCTTCAACCTTCCTGTTGATCCCATTATGATGTTGGCCAGCCTGTGATGGGCTCTAAAAGTGACCGCAGCCAGATAATGTTAATTTCTTGTGTCATATGGAGGCTTAGTCGGCCCTATTGGCAGAATGGAAACGCTTCGGCCTTCCACTCTGAGGACTCGGATTCGAATCTCGGGTCCTCAGGCTTAACTACACTAACCTAATCTAATTATTTTCCATTAGACAAGAGCTTGAAATAAATCTTTTATAATATTGGCTATAATTTAGATGTACAAATAAATATATTTTACGAACCGAATAGACTAGTTCCAGTTATAAATATTTCAGATATAAAATATTTTTTAAATTAAATTTACTGAAAATACATTATAAATCTCATCTCTGTATCACAGAAATTAATATACTATAAAAACAATCAATTTAACAGTTAGACTATCACTTGATGAAATATGAATTTTCTACACTTGGTAATTTGAATCTTGATATAACATCTGTTTTTCCATAGATCTCTGAAAATAATTTTACGCCATTGTTCGGGAAACCACAGTAAAATTGATTAGGAAAAAATTATCAATTTTTCAAAAATAAATTTTGAATTTATTTTCTGAAATAGAAATAGAATTGAATAAAATGATTTACTTACTTAATGCTGATGCAGTGCAAATAATAACTACTTAAAAGAGTTTTAGTAAAAACTATTGATTTAGTCATTGTAAGTTTAAATGATATTTTCAAAGCTTCAATAATAATTTATGTCTTAAAGATATTTCAATAGGCAATATTTCTAAAATATTTTAATTAAACCAATTTGTATTTTAATAATTGAAAAACAAAACTATTATTATTAACTAAGTTGATTTATAAATCGTTTTGTTTTCCGAAACCTAATTTACAATTAAAATCAAATAGATTGGTCATTAAACTCCGATTGCAACGTCCGAGTGAATATATTACAGTACTAATATTATCAACTCTGATAGATTTCTTTCTAACTGTAATTTGCTTTTCAGAGTGATTTTATTTTCGAGAAAATGATTATTATCTACTAACCACGTTCATTGATATAACTAAAGAAATATCTATATATTATATAGACAAAATATGCAAATTAATAACAGATATAATCTTTAATAAAAGACATCTTTGCATTATAACTGAAAACTAAAATACGTTTTAAGATTACGTCTAAATAAATTTAATAAAGCGTTCGCTTTACACCTTAATGGATTAGGTTCAAATCTGCGTCCCACACCTCCAATATTTCAGGAGTGTCCAAGCCCAGCCCGTTGAACCCCACCCTTTAATCTTGTGATTGACCCTACCATAGGTGTTTTTTTGATTAGTAGATGATGCCACATTTCATTCTCTAAGAATACACTGTGACGGGGCAAAACAAGCCTTTCCACAGGCTGCCCACTCTGCGGAGGGGTCAGCCAGATTGTGGTGAACGGGGATCGACGGGCCGGGTCTGGACACAATGATAAATATTTTCAAAGGATGAGACTCGAGAGTCGAACTCCTCTAGAGTAGAAAGGCGAAACGTTTCCATGCGGCCGATCTATCACGGGTGTTGGCCAACCTGTAGTGGGTTCTGAAAATGGCCGACGCCAGAAAAAGCATATATATCCATGGAAATATGGCAGCTTAATCAAATTAACCTAATCTAATTAAATTTATAGGAATATCATGGCTTAAATTGGCTTACTTTTTTCCTGTACAGTTTTACGCCGCTTTCCATCATATAGATACTAAGTGGCGGGGCATTTCAATTCCCACCAAGGACCACCCACAGCCTGGTGGAGTCAGCCATCAGATGGAGGATGGGAGTCAATGAGCCGGACTTAGTCCTTCCTGAAAATATCTGGATGTGTGGGAACCGGGAAATGAATACGAATCCTCCAGAATAGAAACACAGTACGCTTCCACCGCGACCATCCGGTCGACAATTCGCTCATTTATGTAGTAAGGCCTTCAGGTCTAATATAGTAAATAGAATGCTGTTATGAATCTTCACTATACAGAAGAGAACATTGACACTGAGTCCGATAACATCTCCTATTCAGATAGCAGTTTTTCAATTATTATGTGACTTACTTTTTATTTGGCTTCAATTTATAGTTTTTTTTTCTTGTTTGCAATAGACTCTGTTGTGATTCGGTCAATGACATTTGTAGCATTCAACACATAATACTTTTCTACAGGAAAAAATAAAGAATGTTTTGCTGAATAATATAATTTGATGAATTGAACATTTGAATATAGAAATAACATATGAAACAAATCAAAACAAAGTTCTTGTTTTGTTAAGATCAAATTTCAAATTCTGATACTAAATTAGAAAAAAAAAAAAAAAAATATTTCGTTCAATATATTGTATTTATGAAACTTTTATAAACTTATTAATTTTTGCTTTATAGAGTGATTATTGCCAGAAATTTAATGATTTACAAAAAAATGAATAAAGTTTGAAGAAACGTTTATTTAAATTATTTTTAGTGTTTTTAATTTTTGAAACTGCTTGAATATAACTAGCAATATTTATAATCAAACAGCTTAACTAAGATATAAATAACAAGTAAATGGAATAATTATTTCCACTCCACTTTCTTCTTCGTGGATAAGATTATTAAAATCTTTAATATTTCATTTATATGAACCATTAAATTCGTTTCGTAACTGCGAAACAGGAAATACGTTAAATAAAATTTAAAATGAATACTAAAAAGAAAAAATAAAGAGTTTTTTTAATTTTCTCATCAAATTTAGGAATGTAATTATAGGAGCTTGAATAAAAAAAAAATTCTATTAGAAACTGTTCAACACTATAAATTCAATTTAAACAGAAAAAAAATCCAAATATAATTTTTATTATAATCCTACCTTTAAAAAAATTATAAAAAATAAGATTATTCTTGGCGAATTTCCAGAAAAATTCCAAAAATTTTATTATTATATTATTCTTTCAATAGTTTATCCAATACAGATATGTAGTAAGACAGAAACAAAATTTTAATCATAAATATATATCAAAATTAAAATACTTTGTTGTCAGTTTTTATTATGTTTGATATCAAAGTAACTCTGTTATTCTGAAAACTTATTAAAAAAAGAACATGCAATAATTGAATTTATTATTAATTTTTAACTTGTAGAACTTTTAGAATTTATTTATTTATTATACTGCATTCTCGGACTTATAGCCAGAAAGATTTAACGTCAAATAAATGTAATCAATTTTATTTTTATATTAAATTATTAATAAACAAAGTTTATTGCTAGAATGAATATAATCAATATATCTGACAGTCTCACAACATGTTTGCTCCAAGATGTTTCTTGTTTTCAAAACTTCTTTACTTTTCGTGGCAATAGCGATCCCTTCGATGGATTCTTTCCTCTCCATTCCATTCAATCGAATCAAATAACTTATTGAAATAGAAGTTGGATGCTTTTTATTCAAGTGAATATTTTAGAATACTTCGTTTTAGTTCACCGTAAAATATATGATATCATCTATGTTAAACGCTTTTTATGTTCAAGTAAATTTTTATGCCTGAACAAAATCGAAATGTGGTAACAATGTCCTTCTTTGAAAAAAAATATATATATATGTATATAAATTCGAAATTTTCAAAATTTGTTTTATGTCAAAATAGATAGAAAACTGTAAATTTACTGGATCAAATCATTCATTCTGAAGCAATATTATAGTTTAATTGAAATATTTTTTTTTAATTCTGAAAGAATGGATATTAATTTATTTGAAAGATATTTTATTCATCGTTAGAATATATGAAGTTAAAGCACTGAAGTTTATTTTCCTATTTTGTCAGAGTGATGGCGGATATAGGAAAACACTTTTTGGAATTTCTACTAAATTTCATGAATTGTATACAATATGTCAAGCATTTCAAATTTTATTGTACAGAATTCGAGAGTTCAAAATACTTTGAATAAATTTAAAATCTTTCTTTTTTCCGAAATATTCCACTTCTTTTTTTCACATATTTTTATATCTAAACCAAACAATAATTCTTAAACAAGCAGTATATATATTTAAATTATATTTAATTTTACTGTTATTAAAGATAGCTACTGAATGTAATTAAGTATATGCTCAGAAAAGGACATTATACATTTGCTGATTAAACAAATTCTATGACCCATAAGTCCTTCAAATTCATCCAAAATGACTCATCACAGATTTATTGAAAAAAAAAAATTTTATTAAAATGCTTTGTGATCACTAATGTTTAACCTATTCTCTTCAATGTTAATGCCTATATTTTTACGTATTTATATTTATAAAATTTATCAATATTTAATATTAAATTATTTTATAATTATGACCATATTTACATTAAAGATAGATTAATTTTTATCTAAAATTTTAAAAGAAATATTTAGTTACAAGAACGCTATGGTTAAAAAATAATAAATGATTACGTCTATTCGACTTTTAAAAAGTGGATTATCAAATAATTATTTAAAATAGTTAAAAATTAATTTATATCATAAATTTTTAAATTAACAAGTTCATTCTTTTTCTTCCGATTTTTCTCATGTTTCATGACAAAATATTTTAATTACTTCTATGATCACTTATCCGTATTAATTCGGCGTTGTATTTCTTGCGCTTCAATTCAGAAAATGCTTTCAAGCTTACACGTATCGAACGTGTGCTAAATAACATTTTTCTTTGTATTGCCAGTAAAGCTAAGTAAAATATTTTTCTTCTTGTAAAGTAATTCTTCTATCCTTCAATAAGATGATACTCTTATTATATATCACTTTGTGTTTTTTTTTTTTTTTTTCCTTTCTTTCTAAATTCGCTTTGTTGAGTACGGTTTTAATAAAACTTGAGAGGAATTTCACTCATAAAAGTGTAGTGACGTGCTTTGGAAAAAATAATTCAGTTTTTTTTTCTATAAATTCTCGTAAGTTGAAAGCTTTTTACAAACAAACATGGTAGCATACACAAATGTAACAAAAGAAAAAAAAAGTTGGTATTTGAATGAATATATTGTTAGTAAAATATTATCGTAAGCATAAATGTTCAATAAGAAAATCGAATTTTATCGATCGATTTTTTTTCATGTCTGCTTTTTATTTTCTTCAACGTCAAACATAAACTTTTCTTATCTAACTTTTAATCTTTGTTGACATATGTTAAGTAAGATCATTCACCATTCGTATATTTCTGTATAGAATACACCTATATCCTCTACTAGTAGAAAAAATTATTGATGCACTCTAAATATTTATGAAATAAAGATGAAGAATAATTTTTACATAATTTTACTTGACCTTTCTAATGGAAATGGTTAAAGTTTTTTTTTTTTTAAATTATTTTTACGATTCTTTTCGCAGTTGTATTTAAAATACCTGAATTTTAAATTACAAATAAATTAAATTATTATAATTAAATATATTTAATTAATTTTACTTTATTAATTTTACAGTATTTAAATTTTTAATTGGTTTGATTTCTTTACTGTATCTGATAAATTTATTTATAAGATCTACATATTCAGCTTTATCGTTTTATAATAAAGTGAAAAATTCATTGATAAGTTACAAAAACAGTTACAAATTGTGATATCTTGATTATTTTTAGCATGCTTTTCAAAAATTAAAAATGTATGTTAAATGAATATTGTGAAATATTGGTATAATATTCATGTATGCATTTTTCGAAGAGTAGTATGTCCTAAAAAGCAGCGCTGTTTATTTGGCATATACATTTGTATCTATGGAGAAAGTATAGAGAAAAGACGATATTAATATAAAAGATATATTAATATTTTACTAGTAACAAAAAAGTTTTAACGTTATATTTATATTTTCAATTTCTTGTATGGCAGCAACTCCGTTTTCACTCCTTGAAAACCGAAGGTTATATTTACAGCAAAATACAGCCTTCAAAAAATATTTATAAAATATAAAAAAAATGTACATTCTCTACAGAAAATATTTTAAAAATCTACATAAAAATAAAACTGAAAAATATTCCATTTTTACTCACTTGAATGATTTAAAAAAAAAAAAATAGCAACTATCGTGCAACATGTATTATCTAATTTCTATTTGACGACAGTGTAAACTCCCCAATGTTTTAAAAAAGTCCCATAAAGTAAGCGTTGGATTTCAACCACTTAAATTTTTTAGAAAACTGTCGTAAGCTTTAATGTTGATCTTCAATCTTTTTGTTCCCCTCTCGGGAATAAAATTTTTCCGGGTTTTAAATTTTTCACATTTGTGTGAGTAATCCCTGAACAGTTATACTAAATTTCAATTTTCTATCTCATTGAGAAGTTTGAAAAACTTCTTGAAAGACATACGTAGATACAGACAACACTGAATATTTATTTTTATAGATTTTTATAGTAAAATCTTCTTAAATAATTATAATTTCATTCATGTGCTAAACAGTTTTTTTAAAAATATATTTGATATCTTAAAATGTCTTGTAAGTAATCATATAGGAAAGTGGAAGAGGCATGTATTTAATAAAATACGAGTGCATGAAATTTTAATCTCTGCCATATTTGATTCTCATGATATTTTCGGACAAATTAAATATATAAGAACGAGTTTTTGCACAAACAGCCAAAATCTATATCAGTAAGTGCAAAATGAAAGGAATGATAACGGTTGATAGATCATTTTAAAATATGAAATTCAAACAGAAAAAAAATTCATAAATAGTAGAAATTTTTAACGCTTTCAGTTCAAAAAATAAATATTTCTTTTATTTTAAAGACACAATACTGAACTGCACATAAAATCTGATTTCGATCAAATTCCTTTTACAGTAAAAGCGAAAGAATACTGTCACTTTTAACAGAGAAGTCTCGAAGCTTCGATTATCATCTAAAAATTTGACGTTAAAAGTCGTAACTTACCACCGATGAAATGAGAATGAACGTACAAAAGTTATTACTGCTGCACTTTCAATATAGCTGTAAAGATTCATCGAAAAATTTAACACATTTTAAATTTCTGTTTGATTACCTATTTCTTAAGAAAGTTATCGATCCACTGTTCGATAGATATATGGATTCCTGGGCAATAGGTTAATAAGAAGACTATTGCTTTAGCTGTAGAATAGATTATTTTAAATCAAATTATTCTATCCACACAAAAAGATGAACCGAACCATAGTCTATCGTATTCGATAAACTTATCATTAACTTAAAATTATTTGCAATATTTTTTATTTTAATGATAGTGTGTAAAACAATATACTTTTGTGTAAATTAATTAAATTATCTTATAAATTATCAAATTATGATATTTTCTATATTAATTCATATAAAATTATAATAAAATTTATAATAAAAAGTGCATTTTATAGATGTTAATATTTTACAATATTGTTCAAATGAATTACAAGTTTTTCTATGTAATGTAGAATTATTATAATAAAAATAAATAAATATAATAATATATTATTAATTGTATTTAAATGTTACATAAAAATTTATTTTAAATAAAAATGGGAATAAACATATCTTCTTTATCTTTAATGCATAATTTATGTTTGTATAACAGATTATTTACTTATATACTGCATAATTTATAATCGTATATTGAAATGCTACAGTATAATGTTATCTTTTTTTATTAACGAATTTCATCTAATTTATTAAAGTAAATATTTTTATCTTCATTAACTGAATTAGTATATTTAACTGTAGGAAAAATACTGTATATGAAATAAAAAAATGTCTTATGATGTTATGAAATATACCTTCTTGAAATCTTTTATTTATAACTCTTTCTTCTATTATAGATATTTAGTTGTTATACTTCAGTAAAACATACAAAATTCAGATGATTACATGCATTTTTTAAGAAAATAACTTGAAGATCATGTTATTATTCTGATGATATTATGCTGTACGCAATTTACTATTATTCTGATGACGATATGCAAGTAAAACCTGGAACTATGATAGGAAAAGAAGAAGATAAACTATAACATTTTGAAAATAAAATTTTAACAGAATACTAAATATTTATAAAAATATACTTATGGCTCTCGAATAATTGTGAAACTGTCGAATAACTGTTTAAACTGTTGTGAAGGGCAGGTTTTGCTCTTCCGTTTCAAAAGATTTCCCATCCCTGGTTTAAATAGTTAAATATAGGAACGTGAAAACATTTCTACCACTTCTACCATTTCTTGATAACCTTTCTAGATGGAAGCCATCTAGAAAGGTTATCAAGAATGTTAACTGAACATAGCCTGAGAGTGAGGTGCTTATTGACAGCAAATCAAGGAAATCTTATAAAAATTCAGAAAATTGAGGAAAGTACAATAATAGATGATGAAACCGAGATTCAGAAATGAATATGATTGAACACCTATAATAAATGGTATATTTTGTGTTGGTAAAAACTGCAATGCTATACTTACTAAATTAATTATGATGATCTGATATAAATAAGTGGACTATTTGTTATTAAAGTTGTTAATAATCCAAAAATTCACAAAATTTAACAAATTAGTCAACAGATGACACTATTTGTCACCAGGAAAAGTAAATTTTTCAAGTTGAAGTCTGTCGACATATATTTCCATCTATTGGTTAAGTTGTTAAATTTTGTGAATTTTTGGATTATTCATAAATTTTTACCAATGCTTAATCTAAAACAGTATCGAATAGATAGGTTATTAAATTGGATAATCAGAAACATTCCTAGCAAGATTGGTTATTATGTATTCTACTGTTTTGAATATTACTTGACACAAATAAACAAACATACAATCCAAAATATAAGATTATATCGTATGTTATTAGATGTACGTAAATATTATTATTTTATTTTGAATATTTTATATTAGTTGTCAATAAAGATCTATTAAATATAGAGGAAATATAAATTATCTAATAAAAAATTTAAACTTCTCAAAAATTATACTATCTTTATTTAGTGAAAAACTTATAAAAATTGTATAATTTATAATCTTATAGTAAATTTTTTCTCGAATTTAATTTTGAAGGACATTTTTGAAAAATTATTTATTACTTTAAAAGTCTCATATAAATTAATAATAATTTTTATAGTATCCAATCTGTAATTCAATAACTTGATGAACTGCAATATATAGCTTACATCTATTATTTTTTAAAATAATTTGTTTCAAGTTTTTATTCGTGTGATCAATGAATCGATCATTCATCAATTAAAATGTTTTCTTGAAATTCTCTTTCTAGTTTTATAATAATTTATCGTTAATTTTCAAATAATGTTCACATTCATTTGTTCGAGTTTCTTCAATAAATTTACAAGGTTGATAAAATGTGTGATACACATTATACCAGAAAGTAACTTTTCAGTCAGTTTTCTTTCCTTTTCTAAACAAAATGACATAAATTCACTAATTGTTACCCATTTCGACAAGTATATAGACAATACGTGTTCATTCAAGTCTATTTCAAGACTGATAAAGTCTTCAAACTGCCTCATGTAACATGCATCACCATAAGTATCAAAGTCTATAGGGCATTTTATTGTTTACCTCTGTATCTGTTTATTTGTAAAATATCTCGCGTACGACTGAAGACAGGAATTCCAAATTTTTCGAGGAATATATTCCAATCCTACAGACCAATCCTACTGGTTAGCAACTATAGCTACAAGTTCAATTCTTTATATACAAGTTTTATAGTTACAAGTTCTTAAATTACAGTTGAATAATATTTTACAAAAGACTTTCGTTTATGCTTTCAACATATTTGATAAAATGTATACTTGCTTAAATATAAAATAAGTATAGGTTAATCTTCATTATCTACTATTACTGTAGAAAATTTTTTCAAATAATTCAACATTAAAATGTAAAAAAAAAGCTTTTAGAAAGTTCTATCAAAAATTTCTTACTTTTCTCATTACAGAGTTAAATAGATAAAGAACTGTTGATCCCATGATCGTCATAATTCTACTCGAATGATTTTTTTTCTCACTAACTGCAATGAAACTGAATCATGCCCTATGTTATTTTTTAAGTCTGTAAGTGCAATATAAATTTTTCTTCATTACTTTCCTTCATTGTAATGAATTGCCAGGGACATAAATAGGCAATCTAATGTTTTGTAGAGAAATCTGATATTATGATGATAAATTATTTTCAGATAATTACTGCGCTTATACAGTCTCATATATTGTTAAGCAATTTTTTAACTTGATAATTAAGCTATAAATATGTAAATAACTCCATATTCTATTGATTATAGAGTAATCTATGCTATCAATTGATATGACTTTTTTCAGAATAAAGTTAATTAATTTCCGATAAATATTATAGACTAAAATAATAGAATGTGTAATTTTGTAGACACTATTTGCAAGGAAACAATTTTTGATGAAAAAAAATATTTATTTTTATTTGAATAATACTCTATAATTAAGTTGTTCGAAATCGTTATCTCTGCTGGATGTTTGAATAATTAAAGTTTAACTTGATAATATTGATTTTACACGGAGAAAAATGAAATTTCGTGACAAAAATTAAAATATTGTATTAGTTTTAATGTTAAAAATATTTTTAATACAATATATTTATCAAGAATAATATTTATATTTATCATAAAATCATTAGATAATTGTATACTTAAGATATAAAACACCGAATAATGAATTAGAGTATTGTTAAATGCTGAAGAAAATATTTATGAAGATTACGTGGGGTCCTTATTGTCGAAATTTCTATATTTCGACACCAAACTGTGGAGTCAGAGAGTATCGAAAAACTGCTTGTGCGTTCATCTATACTGTTGAAGGTTAGGTCTGACACCGGAGCAGTTTAGACCGTGCTGCAACTGCACGATGAAGAATATTTACATGAGCGCACGTCAGAATGGTGGCCAAAAACTATGAGCGATGTGAGTAAGCGACGCGTCAGGGGTCCAGAAGTGAAGTGAGAAATGCGGAAACAATCGATAACTAAACTACATATAACTAAATAATATATTTAATATAAAATAATAATAATACAAATAATTAGAAAACAAATATAACATGAATCTAACAAGTAAGATAAATAACAGAATAAAATTAATGAAAGTAAAGTTAAAATTTAATCCTAATCTTAACGGGCTTTAGTACAGATCCATGAACATACCCATAAGAGAGAATTTTTTTCCTTCTTTTCTTCATATTTTCTTTAGTTTACTTGAACTGAAGACAAAAAGACTGACGAACGCAAAGACGATAATATTCATCCGATCACGAACATGGTTGAAAAGAAGAAGTGAAAAATGGATCTGAGCCGAGCCAAAGCCAGAAGAGGCACAGCCACCGCAAAAACTGTGTGTAAACTGTTAAAAATCCTTTCTTTCTTTTTTACTCCTCTTACTTTCTTTAAATTTTCCAATCATGTCAAACTGAAGAGAAGGTTTAAAACGAAACTAAACTTCATTTGACAAGGGAAATATTATTTCTTGCATCGCATTGGTATAGAAAACTGTCAAAATAAAATTAATCTACTTTAATCAGGATCCATGACCTCGAGTCATTGGATTCTCTTAGTCTGTTTCTCTCTCAGGTATATTTTATGAATTTATCTGACAAGTATAACATTCCATTCCCTCTCCTGATCAGAAAGGTCATTCAAAAATAATATAGTTTTTTCGGTTAATTTCGTTAACCTTACCGTATAAAAATGAAGTTAATACATTTAATCTGCCCAATTAATTTAGTAAAAAATTTTCTGACAAGGAATTAAAATTATGCTTTTTAAATTTCACAAGTATTCGTTAAAAGAGAATTTTCCTACAAAATGGAGTTTGTAAAAGTGCTCGCCATCGCATAACGTGATTCGTTAGCTCAGTTGTTAATCGTCATTTTTTTAAAATTACAATCAATTCAAATCAGACAATATCGTTATTAAAATTAACAAAATTATAACTATATAAAAATATATTTAAGTAAATGATAGTTAACATATTGTAATGAAAACAAGTTATTTAATTAATTAAAGGTAGATGTGCAACGATTCAACTAGTTTTTAATTTCTTAAAGATGATTTCAGACGATTATTATTTTTAAATACTGCGAACAAAGTCTGATTCTATTGTTTGTTTGTGTTATATACTTGATACCTACAAGTGGTGTGAAGTCGTAGTTTCATAGTTTCGGATTCCATTAAAAGAAGAAAAAAAATCCGTCTGAGATCCTTGAATGGACAAACATTAAAAATTCTCTAAAATATTTAATGTTTGTCCATTCAACTCCTATATAGATATATATTGTTTAATAAACAATCATATTTAATTGAAATTTGATTTATGTGAAGATATTTTATATCAAATCAGAAGAACTTTTAACTGAAAATAATGGAAAAAAAATCATCCATCTTAAAATTTTTATACAGTAGAATGATTTTTATAAAAATTTCTAACATTTTTAATATTTCCTCATTTTATGAAAATTTATTTTATTAATCTCTCCTTTGAATCAGAATCGAAAATAATTAATAGTTTCAAATTTTTATATATAAGTTCGCGATAAAGAATATGAAAGTGATGATGATAATAAGAAAAAAAAAGATTATGCATAATGATAAATGTTTTTATAACTTATAATATTTCGCTAAACTTTTCTTAGATACTTACTTAATTGATGATAGAGTTTCTTTTTTTTTTTAAGAGAAACTTTGATTAATTGATTAAACTTCTTGATTCTCTTGTGGAATGGTGATGTCTTATCTAGTATGCACATAATTAATCACTTTGTCTACAAAATTATCATCAAAGCAGTGCAATCTCAGTTATAAATAATAATAAAAAATTTACAGTATTAGTTTATAGAAAACTGTTTATAATATTTTTTATGATTAATGTTAAATATAAGTAAAAATATTAAAATAAAATTTTTTAACGTTATTAATAATATAAAATAATTTTTTATTTATAATTTTTTTACTTTTAAGAGTTTTTAGAAAAAATGTTAAAAACAGATTGAATGAAATGTGTATTTATTTTATAGATGAAAATTATTTTTATGGAATATTATCTAACTGTAAGTTTGAATTATTGAATCAAAGTTTGTGTTAGAACAAAATTTTATAATAAAAATTGGCAAAAATTCAAAAAATTATTGCTGATAAGACAACTTCAAAAAGTAAGAAAAATAAAATACTTATCTCAACAATTTTTTTTTTTTTTTTCATAATTTCTTTATCTGAATTGAAAAGTTTTTGTGCATTATATTTCTTAAAAATAAATTTCTATTTTATTTGTTAGCAAGAAAACATTAAAATTTTTTATTTGACGATGTGTATAATACATTTATCTAATATTTAAAAGAATATTTCCTATAGCGTTTAATAAAGTGAAATATTGTAAACTGATGTTTATCATCACTAGAAATTTCATTCTCTTTTTCTAAAATAATGTAAAATGAAAATTAAAAATTAAAATATTATGGAACAATTAACACATTTATCATTGTTTACATGTTATATTTTATTCGAATTTGTAAGATAGTTAAAAGATATTTGAAAAAATCTTTTTTTTTAATTAATTACTGGCACGTTAACATTTGATAATTGGAGACGAAATGTTATTTACAAGTTGTTGCTAGTTTAATTTTGATATCAGTTAAAGAATGTGTTAATGCTATTATAACAGTTTTTTGGTCAAATGAAGAAAATTAAGTTTAAACAATTGTAATTAACTAATGTCGTGTAACAACCAAAAAATAAAACATTGAGTTTGGAAAAATTCAATTTTGTTATATTTTTATTGAAACTTGTTAAAACCGCTTTTAAGAATGTTTTCAAGTGCTAAGAGGATTTTATGAAAGATTTTCACACCATTTTCAGATGTCCAACTATTGTTCTGTTTTTTTTTTTTTTTATCTCTTTCATCTTTTATTTTGGATATTTTTTACTTTAGGTTAAGTTTTTTATTTAATAATATAAATCGAGAATTTTTTTTGTACCCTTTAAAAGTAAGAAATAGAGAAAAACAATAGGATTATAGAATATGAATACGATATAGTATCTCTACAAAATAAAAAATAACTCATAGTGCAAAATGTATTGTTTATACATTTACAGATTTCTAAATTCATCTTACTGTTGTGCATTTTTTTCCTCTTGGAAAAAATCATGATATGCATTTATCTATATATTAAATATTTTAAAATATGACGGAAACATTATTCATATGAGAGATTTCTAATGATAATATCAAAATAATGTATTATATAAATAATGAACTTTGACTTATAATAGCATTATATTTTTTATCCAGTTGTTTAAATTTATTTCCTGTTTTTAAAATTTATAAAATCATACAGAATTCATTATAAATACTTAAGAAAAAATACCATTCAGTATAATTTTAATAAATAATTTTTATAATTTTCGCATCAATTAAGTGTATTTTAGGAATTTGTTTTGATTTGTTTATTTGCACCAATTCAGGGTTTTATATCGCTGAAGCTATACAAATGACACTTATAGCGATGATCATTTTAGATTCCACCATATGCTGGCAACATCAGTGATAAATTCGACTGAAGTATTGAAGGAAGAGGATCAATGGGCAAGCGCGGATTTTCTTGAAAAATCTGTAGACATTCTTAAGTCGATTCATATCTAGATTGAAGTTTAGCATACCTCTATGCGAAATTCGGCCAAATAATTAATAAGCATAAATATTTTTTCTGCCTGCAAATCTAAAATGCCAAAAAATATGGCAATAGAAAAATGAAATCCTCCTGTATAGTATTTTTAAGAAAATTATTTTTGGTTTAAAAAGTTTACAAAAATTATTATAATTTCATATAGAATATTGCATTATTATATTTTTGGAAGTGAACTGATAGAGTTTGAGCTATATATGTTTTCGAAAGTTATTCTGAAAACTTAGCTCGATTTGATGATCTACAAAATTCATAAATATTATCGAACAACCTGAGTAGACTACTGCCATTGAGTATATTACCATTTTCTTGATCAATTAATGATGACTACGTGATTTTTGCCATGATGTTTATGGAGAATAATTTCAACGCCACATATTCGTAGAAAAAATTTCGTAGTTTTAAGAAAAATATGAAAAGTTGTGAACTTTTATTTTAATTAACCTATTAAAAAATTCTATTTGTACTCAAACAATAAAGCCAATTCTGAATTAATCACTGTCATTGTTAAAACGATTTTTCAATCTATTCTATAACGAAATGAGAATTAATGAACACCTTCTAACTTACAAGATATAACTGTATGAGGACAGAATGATTAGGATCTATTTGTTAGCTTTCCAAGTCAGGAAAGCCGACTTATGAAGACACCCTAATCGATTATAATGAAAATATTTATTTTAATATAAATTCTGAGAATAATTTTCTCGCTCTTATAATCATACTTCCACACGAAGCTTCAACTTACAGATCGATGCTCTGTGAAATCAGAAATGATATTTAGGAAAATAGATAAAGACACTCCACTGATATCTTCACGTTACATTAAAGAGGAATTTCCATAAACGAGGAAATTTAAAATACAAGATGGACAGAGCCAGAGATTTTATAAGAAATCAATCAATCATATTTCTTTCTCTTGCTTCGATATATTAGAAAACTTTATCATGAATATTCTTAATTCGATCATTGAGTCATTTTTGAGATGGAAGAAACTGTTGCCATGAGTTTGATTCTTATTATGTCAAACAACATAACTGAAATTTTGTGCGATTTATGATGATAATTTTTTTCTTGCTGGAACAATAAGAGTAAGAAGAAATTAAAATATAAAATTTTTTTTCCGGTAAAACTATGATATAGATTTTTTCAGAAAAAAATCGACGTCAGTGAATTAATGGTGGTGAGATCTAGGACAGTGTTTCTCAATATAATTGATATTGCGGACCAATAAAAATTTTAAGCTTGTATTGCAGACCACACAAACCAAATTGAAACCAATTTGCAAACCAAACTGAAGAAAGTGCAGATTTTTTTTTGTAATTCGCGGACTAATTATCTAAAAAGTTCAGAAAGTACTATAAAACGACTATATATTTTTCAGTAAAGATCGTGCACAAAATACTCTGCTCGAGGGAGATGAGAGAAAATTTTTCAAAAGTTATCCGAAGCAATGGTTTCTGGAGAAACCCTAGGTCTAATTTTCTTTTAGATTCATGCATTGTCATCGACTTTATACCGTAAGCAAGTGCTCGGTTTTCTCAGTTGTAAGCATTATACTGCCATTAAAAAATGAGTTATAATGTATTTAAAGGTTGTAAAACTATATAATAAATATAAAGAAATTCACGGACCACTAAAATTTTTTTGCAGACCACCGGTTGAGAAACCGGTGGTCTAGGACATGGCAATATACAAAATCTATTTTTATTTTATCCAATGAAGAAACGAATTAAAATATTTATAATTATAGATATTATATCAGATATAGGTTATTTAATTCAGTTTTCTTGGACAGTTAAACATACTTATGCTACCTGTCAAGAATAGCATGATTGGACTACATCATTTGCGATATATTCTATTCATTCA
>WUQG02054170.1:0-10212 GCA_011317285.2 Androctonus mauritanicus | reverse complement strand
CCCGTCCTCCACAATCCGGCTGACCCTTCCGCAGGGGTGGGCAGCCTGTGGAAGGGCTTGTTTCGCCCCGCCACTTACAAGTTAGTGTTCTACTAGAATGGAAAGTGGCGTCATCTGTTGACAAAAAAAACCACCTGATGGCTTAACATAACAGCTACCACAGTATGGCCGAGCAAATCAAAAACGATATATCCTGCGGCAATTCCATCGCTTGGTATCATGCATGAAACATTATTATCTACGCCGAATGTTTCAGCGCACATTATTTTTATGTTATTTGATAGAAAAGCAATCTGCCCGTGCAAATAAAGATATTCTTGTCAATATGATGAATGATTATTTATTCCAAGGGGGAATCTACTGTCGACCGTCGGCATATATAAAGCGGTGCGAAAAGATCATTAATTATGTCATAAGGATCGATTTTTATAGAAAGTTTATTATTAAAATCTTAACTTTACATTAACATTTACTTACAGAATAGTATATAAACTTATCTAATAAAAAATTATCAATCTAATTTTATCTAATATCAGAATTTCGATACATATATTAGAAACGTTCAAAGATTTCTTCGGTTTGTTGATAATTAATATCATCAACAACTTTATTTCACCTTACAATGAATTTTATACTGTCCCGAAATTTTCAGTTTTGTTTAAGTTATATAAATTTTTACAGAACAACGATCAGAAAATTGAATTTATGCATAGATGCTATAATTATCCTATTAAACACAAATCTACTCGCTGAAAATTTCTAATATGACTTTTTTAATAGAGTGCCATAATTATGTATTTTCTATTATAATATATTTATATCGAGTGGGTTGAAATTGCAACTGGATTCAAATGAATCACCAACGGATCACATGTAATGAATTGGTCAGAAAGAAAGAATAATTAATTTCATCGCACAATCTGAACGAAATACTCTACCGATATTTTAGGATGGGGATTAAAATCTGTTTTTACAGATTTCACAGATCTGATAACAAATTATCTTCAATCGTTTATTGAAGTAAAACCATCGATATATTGATGAAAATTACTCACAACGCATATGCAATGTTTGAAACAACGTCATTTATCACCTTTTGCACTATAAAAGGTTCAAACATTCGCGGTCAACATTTCATTTCCACGCGGTCAACATCTATACTTTTTTGGTAACAAATGTCGACACAAGTCCTTCCATAAGCTGTCTACCCCTATAGAGGAATCAGTCAGATTATAGAGAACAGAGATTCACGGACTAGGCCCGAACCTCATGATAAATATTTTCAAGGGATGGAGCCTGAGAATCGAATCCGGGTTCTTCAGAGAGGAAAGGCAAAGCGCTTAAAGGCTGCCAATTCGATCGACTTGCGTTTGGACTCTCACTCGAGCCGATTTTTTTTTTTTTTTTTTTTTTAGTAGACCGCATGGAAACACTTCCGACTTTCCACTTTGGAGAACCTGAATTCAATTCTCAAGTTCCATCTTTTGGAAAATATTTATCATAAGTGTCCGGGCCCAACAGTCGAGCTTCATCCTCCACAATCTGACTGATACCACCGCAGAGATGAGCAGCCTGTAGAAAGGCTTTTGCTCCATCACTTAGTATTCTACTTGAATGGAAAATGATATCTGTTTACAAAAACAACCGATAGAGATTCTATAAAACAGGAATGAAGAGAGATGTCATTAACTCTTTACTGGAAAATAAGATTCAAGAATTCCCAAAACTAATGATATTCTGCAAACAAAATTATCCGTTGATATAAATTATTAGTCAAAATTTTCTCTTTGGGACCAAGTTTTGAATACAATTACTATAAGAAGCGTATGACAAAATCATATACATTGTACTATGGATTCATGAGAACGAAGTTGATTTATACCTGGAAATGCCATTATTTAAGCTCTTGCTCTAATCCTTTTCTTAAGGCTATTCTGATTTTTTTATTAGTTTTTTTATGTTTCTCACTTTTTATGATTCAATTAAAAGAATTAAAAACCAATTCTAGATGCTTTGTCTAAATCTCTATAAGCAGATTTTAAGTTTGACAAAATGAATATATTGTATAGATTTCTTTCTTTTTTTTTCATATTTTACGCCCTTTGCAATCAGGGAGATTACAAAGGGGCGGAAATATACACACATTTGTCACAGATTGTAGGTTGTGTGGGCTGAACTTGTTTTTAGAATTTATCAAAAAAGTCCTCGTAATGTGGACATTATATAGGTAAACTTAGATATTTCAAAACAAAGATTTTGACGGTGACATATATATGAAATTTACTTAACATAAAGGGTGGATTTGATCTAAGAATCCTGAAAATATCTATCAAATTCGACTCGATATTTAGATTATTATATCATATTGTATTATAAACATTTGCCAATGGGAAAGTAAAACTTTGCATAAAACATCTAATTTGTAAGAGACAATATTTATAAAATGCTGAAAATCATATCAGGGATTTATTATATAGTATATATAAAATATAAATTATAGAATTCAACGAAACTTTTGAAATACTGGATTATTTATTCTTAAAATTAACAATAGTTTTTAATGGAAAAATTGAACAAAAGATGGCACTAATAACAATATACTCCAGTAATTACAATTCATATATCATTTATATCATCTGTGTTCACAAGGGACGTATAGCCATAAATATCTTCTAAAAATGAATTGAGCGTAAATTCCTGTTTATAAAATTAAAATAATGATTTATCTGAATCAAGGATATCTTTGATCTGAAAATACAAAAATATATATTGTATAATGTATTAAGAAAACGAGACGAAGGATTAATAATCAAATATCGGCCAAATAATTCTAGCAACACGAATTAATTTAATTTAGAAATAATCGAAATTAATGATTAAGCAAATTTTAGCCAATGTAGTTTTCATCTATTTATTAATAACTAAACTAGAAATTTTAATATCATACTTAGCTGAAATGAAACTTGTTCGCCGACTCGATTCCGTTTCGACACAAATTTCATTATTCAAAAGAAAATTATATATTTAGTCATTTATATTATTTTTAATTGAATTTTAAAAATAATAAACTGGTTAATATTACATTTTTAATATTAAAACCACGATTAAAACATCAATATATTTTTTATGTCGCATAACATGTTTTTTATAACAAATTGAAATTATATTTCTAAGTCTTCTATATAATATTTTATCTGACTAAATTAAGAAATAAAAATTTGTTATATCTAAGAAATGATGAAATGGATATAAAATGAATATTTAAAAGATTTTCAGATAAGTATTAAAATTTCTAGTTTAATTATTAATAAACAGATGGAGCCACATTGATTAAATTTTATTTAATCATTAATTTCAGTTATTTTTAAATTAATTCATACCGCTAGAAATATTTGACTGATATTTGATTATTACATAAATTTTTTTTTAATTTAATTGATTACTTACTACTGGAAGGAGTTCTTCAATGGCATTTTTAAATTCCATTTCAATCTGAGATTTACTAACACGTTCGATAGAAGCAATATCTGTAGTCATTTCGGATTCTTTTATGTTATACAGAGCTGTCAAAAATTCTATTTCATTTAAACATTCACCTGAATAGGATTATAATTATGAATAAGATTTATAGAATAAACATTTTTAAGAAATTATAAAATTAAAACATAACCAAATGTATTACCTTTCTTCAACAGTATTTCAATTAATTGATCACGAGATAGATAAAATTCACTTGCACTGCTAAATAAGTTAAAAGCCCAAGTTAAATCCTTTATTGTAGTATCTAGGATAGGTTTGTGATTAATGTATACTGGAAAAAAAAAGAATCATTCTAATTACCAGTATTAATTTTTTAATTGAAAAAGTTTCATCCGTGTACATAATGTTTTATTTATATAATTATTTATAAATAAGGAGGCAATAAATGATGAATATTCTATTAAATAGAATCAGTACCTATAACCTATTCATCCTGTATTTATAACAGAGTTTTCAAGTCTAAGAATGTAATACTTTGTAATTTTATGTTATTAAAATAATTTAATAAAAATACATTATGTCAAAAATCAAAACTGTTATAATAAATGAAATTTTTGGAAAAAGTCAGTTGGTACAGATAATTAAATACATTTTTTAAAGAAGAATATTGTACTGTATGCACAATATATAATACAAAAAATAATAATTTATTTAAAATAAAATAACTTGTTTATATATTCTTTAGAGGTATAAAAATGAAATTCTGGAAAATATATATGATTATCTAACTAACTTGTAAGTACCAATAAATATCATCCTGCTGTAATTTTAAAATAATTTAAAATTTAACTTACATTTCACAATATCATCAAAACAAATTTTATTGCTTTCTTCATTATCTAACTTCATTTCTGTAGTCATATTTTCAATCTATATAAAATATTTAAATTAAATATATTATGTTTAAAATTATTTTGATATCTATAATTATTTATACTTCATAGTTAGAAGGAAAATATCCAATAGCTCTTAAGAGATCAGGTACATCTATTATAGGAAGTTCAGAAAATATTTCTAATTCTTCGGTATAATTTTTTCTCTGACTAAATGAAAAAAATGATTACATCTAAGAAATGATGAAATGGATATATACAGTGGACTAGCCTTTTTATGAATCTCCAATTTACGAACTACACGTTTTTATGAACTATTTAGTTGGTCCGAAAAGTCCCTAATATTAATTAATGCCATTCTCTTTTACGAACTTTTTAGAGAGTCCATACGAGTTCATAAAGTCGAGAGTCCACTGTAATCAGTATTTGAAAGATTTTTTAATTAATTACTTTCTAATTTGTAAATAACAAAATAAATCTTTGAATTCTTTTAGCAAAGAACCTGTCACACCTCCAGGAAGCATATTATAAAACGGGGCCATTCCTTTTCCACCAAGTTTTGCTAACTGATGTAATATCCTAAACAGTCATAATACAATACATAATAATTTTTTTAAACATAAAAGTTTATAGAATACCTATTTTTTACTTGCTTACTTAAAATTTAATTGCCACATGAAAATAGTAGTATTATCATCTCCAATTGTGAATGCATATTCGCCGTCAAAACTACATTCTAAATTAGTGATCTAATAAAAAAACAAATATAAAAAAGTTATTTTTAATATAAAAATTACCTTAAAATAATCAAAATGAATGTTTTCTTTCTCTTTTTTTAATTTAATTTAAATAAATTTTATTCAAAATTTTAAAGTTTAAATGATTAGTCAATTTCTACATTACATTATTTTTGTTTTCAAAGATTCAAAGTTCAAAGAAAAAAGATTTTTAATACTATTCTACAAAAATCTTTACAGAAATATTCTGAATAATAATCTGTGAAGACTTAATAATAACTTTATATAAAAAATCTGATAATATAAGTTATCAAGCTTGATAATATAAACTTAAAACTTGATAATATAAGCTATATTTTGTTTCTAAAATGTTTTCAATTTATTATTTAGGACTTGACCAGATTTATATACAATATGAAAACCTAAAATATTTTAAGTGCATTTCCACATCAAAAAATTATAATTTACACTGTAAAAAATAAAAACACAAAAAATAAACAGCATTGATCAGAACTAATGTGCTGCTTTTTGCAATAAAATTAATTTAAATTTAAACGTATCCTATTACATATATATATATATATTTGTTTTTTGATTTAACCAACAGTATAAATCAACATAATGAACAGCCCTTTTCAAGACACTTTCATTATTAGTCAAATATCCAATGTAATTTGTTAAATCAATGATTTTTGTGCTTATTTTCTTTATTGAATATATCAGATATAACAAAATTTACTATCCACCATTGATTTTAAGCAAAATTCACTTCCATTTTCACTAGAAGTGAAAATGATACTGAATCTGGCACTTATCATATAATAATATGAATATCCATAATGTACTTATTTCATATTTCAAAAGGTTTTGAAATTACTGTGTATAAAACTATTTAACTTCATAAAACAATTATTACATATTATTCCAAATGTATAAATCTCTAATATATTTTTTTATCCATATATAAATTTGAACTGTGATACTATTTTGTTATTCTATTGCAATATAATAAATCTAATCAATATAATAGTTTAAATAAATAAATTATTTTCCATCTATTAGTTTTATTAAAATAATTACTATAAAATCTATAATTAATGAATTTTTAACAAACAGAATTAAAAAAAACAATATAAACTTCCAGAAAATTGTATTTATCTTTGCCAATAATTTAGCAGAATGAAGATTTTTGAGAATTACATAAATTTAAGATGGTGTTTGATAAATATTTTATAATCTTTAATTAATAAATAAATCCCCAATGACTGGGAAGTTTATTATCTTATTAGATTTAAATTTAAAGATAACTTAGTATTTAGCAGATCTAAATTTAAAAGTCTAATGTAATTAATAGGCTAAGCAGGTAATAACTATCATAAACTATTCTATTATAATATAGATAATTATATCAATGCTTTTGGAATGTTTAAACATCAATAAGTAAAATTATGGAGTTTTTCTGGTATCTAAGAACTAATTGGAAATTTTTACTTAAGAATTAATGAAAAACTAGTTTTCAATTTATGAATTTTCATTTAAGGAACACATTTGAAGATCCCAGTTGTCTTTATAAATTGAGGGATACCTATATATATATCATATATAGCATTTGATCTACTGGTATATAATATATATATTTTTATGAAGATTTGTTAAAATATATACATATATATTTTATAAAGATTTATTTAGTATTGTAATTTGAAAATGTTTTAGATAGACAATGATTGAAATCATATTTAAATTAAACAGCTATCATTTTATTTTTTAAGTTCTAAGAAAATTATATATATAACATATATTAAATACCCCATTTGGATGAGCTATAATTGATAAATTCTTATGTGGATTTCCATCTACTGGTAGTATGCTTAAGAATATATGTTTATTGGTGCAACTTAAAAGATGAGGTTCAGATGATCTTTTTCCAGAATTATTTATTCTTTGATAAGCTATTTTCATCCTACATATAATAATAATATTATATACAGTATATATATAGTATCAAATTTTATCATTAAATATTAAAAAATATACTTTTTTATTGTTGATTTCTGAGTTGGAGCTAAAACAGTCCTCCTGCATTTATGCCTTTCCATGTCAAAAAATTTTAATTTATGCTAAAAATATATATATAAAAAATAAAAACATACAAAATAAACAGCACTGATCAGGAGAAATAATTTATTATATTATTATTATATATATAAATTATATTATATAATTTATTATATAAGTTGTTTCTCTTGATCAGTGCTGTTTTTTTTTCTTTTTTATATATATATATATATATATCAATTCTCTATTAGGAAGTATAGAATGAATAAGAAAACATAAATATAAACTATAATTAAATAAATAATAATTCATACTTCATTGTTTGCAATGATCAAATATTGACTATTTAGTGGATCTGAAACCATATCTATTGGTACAGCGGTTTGTTCTATTTCACATATATGTAACATCTGTAGCCTTTTCCCTTTAACAAATTCAAATTCTATCTGAAAATTATTTATGAAAAGTTTATTATTTTTAATTGAATATTAAGATAATATAATGAATCTTGATATTGAATAATATATGATCAGCACAGATATTACTATGAATAATATGTTGATTTCATAAAAATATTAAACTGATTATAGTATCTATAAATCAATCATCTCAGGATTAAAATATACTAATCTGATATCAAAGCTGACTTAATAGAATATCTTAATATTATTTATAGATGAATTTATAATAGTGAATGAAACAAAAATCAGAAAAATTAATTGCTTATTTTCCCAACACAGTATTTTATTTGTAATAATAATTGAAGAATTGAAATATATGTTAATATAATTCTACATGTTGAATGCCTAAAATCTATTAACTATTAGAGGAATCTATAGTTTCCTGTGTTAATTATTACAGATCATATTAAATAATTATTACTATTACAGAAAGCTATTAAATAGTTCAATAGTTATTATCGGAAAACCGAAAAGTTTGAAGGTCTACCATTTTTAAATGAGAAATCTGTGGGGTTAATTAATTTTATTTCAAATTAAATTTTAATAATCTGGCCAACTTGGTACTTTTTATAAAATTCAAACAAATAGTTTGAAAGTTATTAAAGAAAAACCTTTAAAGTTTGAACATCCATAATTTTTTAATGGTTGAAATAAAGGGTTAGTTATAAGATATCATCTAGAAATCTTATAAGTAACACCAACGATTTAACCATTCTGCTTTGCCTAAACATTCACTAAAATTCAGGATATAATAAGAAAGTAACTCAAAATTTGTATATCTGTCATTTTTAAATGATTGAAACCAAAGAATTACATGATGCAATATCTAGGTTGCTTCTAATGGCAGAACATTACTAAAATTTCATAAGAATTAATCTATTTAATAATTATTATAAACATCGTTAATTGAAACACATAGTTAGATAGGACAAAATGATTTCACAAACTTCAGTTTCCTTCTGAAAATAGAAAAAATACTAATAATCAATTTCAGAAAGAATTAATTAATCTATTTTACGAGCGAATCCTTAATTTTGGAATGATTAATTGTCAAGTGATTGAATGATATTCAATATATAGGCTATGCCATTAAAATCATTTCTAATGGCATAGCATATATATTGAATGACATAATAAGCTATTAGTTCCCAGTAATATTATTCAGCAGTTCGTACAGGTTTTACTGAACCAATTGGTAAAATTTGTCGGATTCTCCGAACCGCTTGTTACGAAGACAGAAAATGAAAAATCAGTTAAATTCTTCAGAGTTTGCTAAACGTTTTATAGTATAAACGAAATAAAAACAGAAATAAATTATTATAGGAGGTCATTAGCATGATTCATTGATATCCATACATAATTAGTAATTATGTCGCCTATTGTCAAATAATTACTAATTATTTAAAAATAGTCCGTCCCAACAGACTCCTTTTATAACTTTATGCAAGCATGTTAAACAATGAAAAATTACACTAAAATAGCGTTATAATCAATGTTGGTTATAATAGTATCGTGCCTATTTTTTAAGTATTGTTCTATGATTAGTTGCAAATAATTTTCTTTTTTTAGAAAAAAACAGAACCAGTGGGGGGGATTCAGCCAGTTCGACAGAATCGATACCAATTTTTTGTTTGTTCTTTTTTAATTCGGCGAACCGATTGTTAAAATGGCACTTGTAATCAGGGTTCTCTCTAAGATGGGCACCTGGGCATCCGCCCAAAGAGTAAGGAATGGAAATCACAAATTTACATTCCTTACTTTTTTTTAACGTTCATCTGTGAAACGGCATATTCTAAGCGCCATAGTAATATTCATTCCGAACATAAGTAAAAAAATTAGACCGAATTATGCTTGTAATATTTATTTATTCATTTCATAAAATTCGTTATACCTTTAATGAAATACTACATTTTTATTCCTTCGCGTTTTTTATGCTCGAATAAAAGCGAAAAAAATTACAAGTGAGAACGCCACCAAGAAGCAATAAATATCTTAAACAAGTTTTATTGTTTTTTTTTGTCAGGTATTATTTAATATTTTTTCATTAATATTTTAAAATTCTTTCTTATAGCATAATCTAGTTTTGTTTACTTTTTTATTGTTCTCATTTAAGTATTAACTGTATGAAATAATAAACTACCTTTATATTGTTTTTTATACTTAAAACGGTCATTAAGGCAGCGAACCGGTTGTTAAATTATTTAAATCCCACTACTGGACACGCCCATTGTTAATTATTTTGAATGATAGCATTATTAGTTCTGTCATAAGTTCTGTAAATCTTACCGTCAATACTTATATTTAGTTATGTATCTATTTTTATTATTACATATTGTGCTAGCTGGCATATCCAGTACGGCCTATAAATATTTAAAACAATTAATCAATACATTAATTTATATAAGTAACCTAAGAATATTATCCTCTAAAACAGGGTGACAAACTCATTTTAATTCAAGGGCCATTTAATGAGCCTGTAAGATGGCCACGGGCCACATCATATTTTAATTTTTTTTAAATTACATTTTGGAGTAATGATTTAGAAATTAGATAGGATAATTAATAACATTGCGTAATCAAATG
>WUQG02054159.1:0-10212 GCA_011317285.2 Androctonus mauritanicus | reverse complement strand
GATAATTCGATCATTTCGTAAAGCAAAAAATGAAAAATCTATACACGTCGCTGCCCCGCTATACTTAATCAATATGGTGGTCGGTTTCCTCAACTGCTTCCATTCAGGCGACTGGGAGATGCGCACTCTAGTTATATATTATAGGCTATATCTATGGGCGAAACCGAGTATTTGCACTTTTTTAAAGAAACACCCCTACCTAAAGAACAAACACACTTTTGACGCAAAAACCCATAGTTCCTGATAGAATAACATCTATTGAAGTCTAATAACATAATTTTGAAAATTTTTCTGTTCAAATTCAAAAAAATATGTGAATTCAAAGTTAAGGTATCCGTTTTTGCCCATCTTCTCAATATATGAAAAAATGAAGAAATTAGCAATTAAGAAATAATTATGTAAACTAATAAAAACAATTGAAATAATATTGAAAAATACTTTTAAATTTATAAAATAAAGATTGTAATCGTAAAAGCTTCGCTGGTTTTTTAACAATCGGAGAAAAACATTTTTTAAATGAATTATCTACGGCATTAATTATTAGTGATGTCTTATAAACTGATTTTATTCTTTATAAATACCGTTAAAAATCGCCTTGGGTTCTTACCAACAGAAAGTGATAATACAGTACATGCAAAAACCAAGAAGGCAGGAAGTAAGTGCAATGTAGTTAACCGATAGTTTATTTTGTTAAAACAGATATCAAAATAACAAAGTATATTCAAAGACTTTTCATTAATTATCAGGCTTAATTATGGCATATCATTCAAAAACATTCGAAGTATTAAATGAATTAAGTTATGCCCTAATGGATGATTATGATGATAAAAAAGATGATCATGTCAGAAAATTGACATGATCATCTTTTATCAATTAATCTATTTATCTTGATATTTCTCATCTTTAGGAAATTGATAAAGACATATTCTTTGCGTTTTATTTTTATCGTTAATGAAACCTAATATAACAAAATATGACATATTGAAAATGTAACCAATAATAGTTACAATAAAATTAAAATATTTTTATCTAATCAGACTATCTTTATTGAATTTATCGAGGCTACAATGTGAAGTAAATCATTCGGCTTTATCTCCTCAATATTGCAGTTTTTTTTATATGCAAAAGTTGAGAACAGAAAGGTGATCCCTTTCCATTTTAAACAGTACTAAGAGATCATCAATACGGCGGCTAATAGCAAAGGTTATGTTAGTGTGGTTAAACGGCCATATCGCACAAGGGATGTAGATGTACTTTATCTGGCGGCGGCTATCTGTAGAGCCCATCACAGTTTGGCCAAAACTGAAGGTTGAAGGATAGAGTTCAGTCTTCGAAAGCCAGGATCGGATCTGTTCTGAAAAATTAAATGGAATCTGGGTTCACCAGGGTTGTAAGCCGCAGCTTTACCACGCAGCCATCTGGCAGAGTTAATAAGAGAGATATGTACATTATTTCATCTTTTACTCTTTAAATCATAGTGGAAACTCTTCTTCCTTTAGTAACACCACTTTGCATTTCACAGTTTTCTGCTTCAAATACGACGTAAGTAGGTGTGTATTATCCATATATTAAGAATTCTTCTCACAATATTCTATTACTTGAAAATATTCTATGACGATTTCTATATTTCAATGATTTTTTATGAAAATTATTATTTCTGTTTGAGTCGTTTCAATTTGTGTCGCTTTTTTGAAAAACTGATCTCTGACACAAAGAGAGATTTGAATATATATCAGAAAATAACAGAATCAAACGTAAAAGCCAGTTTTACTTTCTTGATGTATGATAAGATATTAGTCATGCAAGACGCTCATACAAAGTGACGGAGCTATTAAATACTGATATTTAAATAATCGCTCGCCGTTTTCTATAATCAGCAACATCAATTATGTGCGTATTTCCTATACCTGAAATAGATGTCGTATAACCATATTATGAATATGTACTATCCGCGATGAACATTTAGATAGTTAGTGGAGTTCACTTACATATCTTTAATATTTTATCTAATACCCTAATACGAATGTTAAAATGAAAGACAGGATTCAATGAACCATACCTGAATCGATTCTAATAAAATTTGGAGATGTGGGACAAGCAAACGATCACAGTGGATATGCAACATACATTCTCCATGTTATCCAGATGATCCTGTTGAGAATCAATTGAACGGAAGATGACAAGAAGCAGCAGCTGGATCCTGTCCCCTCATAAATTTTTTCAGATATAGGTCCTGAATTCGATCGGTTGATTTGTTATGAGTTTATTGTCGTAAAAGCCTGATAGACCAAAATGTTCCAGATATTGAATAAAAATTTTAAAAACATTATAATTAATAATAATAAAATAGCAGAAATAATAATACAATTCAAATAATAAAAACGAAGATGGGTGTAATTCAAATTCAATCTCAATCTGATTAGAAAGCTGATCAATTCCACACAACCAATTCGAATGACAACTGGATGGCCGCGTGGTAAAGCTGTGGCTTACCACCTTGGACAGGGTTCGAATCCCGGTCTCAATCCGCCAGCTTTTCAAAAGGAGTCCGGATTCGGCCATTGAACCCCATCTTTTAACCATCCGATTATCTCCATTACGAGCGTTGGCCAGAATGTGATGGACTCTATAAGTGGAGCCGCCAGATAAAGAATATTCCTTGAGGATATGGCGGCTTAACTAATTAACCTATCCTAATCTAATCGAATGACAACTCACGTAATTAAATTGGTTAGTTATTCAAATCGACGGAAACCAAGAGAGAACAATTATTGAATAAATCTGGAAGTTAGATGACCCAGAACTGATGTAGGAACTCCGAGGTTAAGTCCGATATATATCTATCTGGACAGCGTTCGATACTTTCACGAATATAGTATTTGGAAAACTTATTATTAAAATAAAAGTATCTTCATGTTTTCCCTATCAGCTGAATGAAGAAATAAAACTAATAGATTAATAATCTTAAATAACTCTTCTCATTCTAAAAGGAAAAGCAATACATCTGCACCATACATTTCAATTGATACATAGGCGCATATGTATTAATATAACAAGATTATTTTTACTATTTTGAATGAAATTTAAACAGTTCTGACAAAAACTAATCATCTAATTTCTAGTCATTCGATATTTTGGAATGAATAAATCTTTGCGTATAAAATATTTAGGTCATTAATTTGAAGAAGGAATTATTGACAATCCAACAGAGTCCATATTACCTAACGGAAATACAACAGAAATGGAAAATATAAGAATGCTCATTTCTAAGTAGATGAAACTGCATTGTTAAAATTATATGCTCTTGAGAAATCTTTTACAGCACTGTATGAAATGAAAATCTATTCAATTCAAAAATTATATATTAGTGTGAACATTAAGATAACAAACAAACTGCAAGGATATTCTCTCTTTCAATGGAAGTATGATAATTATAGTAAGGCTGCGTCAAGCGTAGTTGCTGCTGGAAAACCAGATTTAATTTGCCATGTAAATAGTTTTGTAAATATATTTAACATGTCTTTTATCCCGCACTTGACTCCTTTAGCCAGAGTCCCTTGTGACCCCACTTGGCGTGACTCGAATTACAGACTATATATTCTATATATGTTATTCAATATTTAATAATTAATCTTATAGATTAATTACTTTGTATTTATTAGTATATTATAATCCAACAAACAATAAATTTCAACCCATTATTGTAATACTTTAATAAATTAAATAGATTATATTAATTACTGTTTCTGTTTACTTAAGAAAATAAGAAGTAACATTATAATGGATGAAATAATAAATTAATTGCAATAAACTTAATGGAGCAAATTCAAAATCTATTTTTATTTCATAAATCAAGTTTACTTTAATTAACAATATGAATTAAAAGATAAAGGATGTATTCCATTAAAAAAATATTTCTATTATTCGTAAGAATTTAACCTCTGAACATGTTCTATTGCATAAATATAAATGTAATTTATAAATAAAATCATTGTGAATATATTCAAAATTATTTAATTTTTAATAAATTAAATGATTTCAAAATTTCTTAATAAGAATTTTTCACCTGAGAATACGTGAGAAAGAACATTTGTCGATTATTAAACTCTAGTCCTGGAAGTTTAGGTTCATCTCCTTGCTGTCTAAGGTGCTTCTCATAAGCCTATTTAGAGATTAATAATAATGTGAATTGCCAAAATAATACTAAGTTATTTTTGCAACTAAATAAAAATCATATTTACTCTTAAAGATAGGATTATTCCATTATTATCGGCAAAATTTTCTCCAACTGTATTGCTACCGTTTATCTGGAAAAAGTTAATTCAAATTAAAATTCAATAAAAATATATTATGTATATTAATTATTAGCCAGGATGTTCTGCATTGCCCAGGAATTTCTAGTACATAATACAATTTATGTGCGTTAATTGTTGCGTCTTCAAGACGTCTGTACTGTACCGTACAGATTAAAAATAAATTTTATATTAGTTTAAATGAAATTGTAAACTTTATAAATAATAGAGTTATAATAAATCGCATAAAAAAATTGTTATTATTATTTGAATTACTTATTAAAATACTCAAAATGTATTAACTCTCTTTGTCCAATTTTAACGTTGATTAACATATGATATCATAATTACGTCATCTTCACGGCAACACGCATCATAGGGAAATCATATGCTGTAATAACAAACCGATTTAAATAACCTGAAGGATTTGACTGTAGGATCTTAATCTGTACTTCTTTTGCAAAAGAATTTGATAATAAGAATTACAGAAATTGATAAATCTATGCGAAGATGGCACAGAATATGATCATGTTATCAAAAATCTTTGATGTTGTTTCAGTAGAGCAGCCATAAATTTAGTAAGAAGGGTGCAATTAAAAAAATTAAGAAATATCAAGATTGTTTAAATAAAATTGCAACTACATAGAATTATTCTGTATGTTGCACTGAAAAATATACCGAATTATATGTTACACACTTTATTGAATAAGATTGGTTTATGTCAGTCTAATCTGTTATATAAATAATAATCACATGAAATCACTAAACAAATGGATATTATATTAGTAACCATTAGCCATAGGGTATGATTGCTCCTTTTCCCTCTCTTTCTGTTCCATCACGTTACAGAAAAGCCCTGTACTAACAAAAATTCTTAAAATTTTTTGTTCGATCGTGGAATTTTTTTTATAAAATTCTTTTATTCCATTTTTTCTTGTTTATTCATATTTCTCTTTTTTGATTGGTCTCATAAGGGCGTTTTCCACTAATCAAATAATTGAAATTTATTCATCAAATCATTAATGAAAAATTTTGCTATTCACAAAAAGCAAAATTTGTGTAATGAATCTTAGCTGGAATTTTTTCTATCAGCAGTGCCTTCAATTGTTAGAAATAGTATTGAATATCTGAAAGACAAATCGTATATAGTGTTCTTAATAAGACTGATCTGAAAGGATTGGATTTTTATTGAAAAATATAATCCTGGAGACGAGTGGATTTTCTAATAAGCACGTGCCTAGATTTCTTTCGATAATAACAGCTCTCAAAAGCAGATTAAAATTATTGTCCATTTTTATCATTTACTTAAAAAATTTTTTGTGTCTATGGATTTCAAATGGCCTTATTTCAGTCCTGCTTAGAGGATATATTTGGAGATTCTTTAGCACATAGATATGAACTACATTATATCTAAGGTCAAACTTTTGCTAGATAATATTCCATATGTCCATTCGAATATGTTCATAAGATTTCAATATTATATCTTTACCAAAAGTTCCGTAAGTGAAAGGATAAGATCTGGATCATATTTTAGTATGGCGCTAACGCACCTGTCATGATAATCTTAATAATTTATTAAAATATATCCCAAAGCTTTCTCTTAATATTTGAATTTTGTTTATATAAATTTGAATGATTTAGATTTATTACACACCTTGACTTTTCCCTCCAACGGAAACTTTGAATACTGCTCTATCAAGCAATTCTTTCTCTTATTGTATTCTTTCAAAAACTCTTCTGGCCAATTGGAATATCTTTTGGCCATTTCTGTTTCATCTGTTGAATTTTCTTTAATAAAATAGAAATAATTTACATTCATTACATAGAAGTGTATCTGAATGAAATTTAATTCTACATCAGTAATATCAAATCATTAACAATAAGATGTTGCATTCTTTTGCAGATTAAATATATTGATTATTTTGAAATGATAGATTCTTTTCGATAATATAATAAAGACAATAAAATGTTAAATTTTTGAAAGTTTTAATTCTTAAAACAAAATAATCAAACCTGGAATATTTTTTAATGTGTCAAGTGCATGCGACAATTCATGACCAATGATGTTCACAAATCCACTATAATTATAGTATCTATAAAAAAATTTTTTTAAATGGTTGTATACATAAAATTCGTGATATTGTTTTAAATAACTTACTGTGGGATACCGTGAGCATAATATGGAGGAAACATATTTCCTCCATATTATGCTCACGGTATCCCACTTTGTTATTAGTAATTCGAATGCAAATACATTCGAATTACTAATAACAAAGAAAAAGGAATTACTTTAGAAAATTCCACATAATGAGATTTTAAATTAAAATATTACATTGAAGAAAATATCAATATATAAATTACAGTACCTTATTATTATTATTATTATTAATGTAAGGTATAGGGTGCCCGCATTTCTATGGATCAGTTATTTTCCTCGAAAACTGCCGGGTATACGTGAAAGCTGTAAAACAGGTGCCCTGTTACATTTTCCTTCTAAATTATAATCCTCCATTAAAATTTTTTCTGCACATTGTCTTGCACAGATCGTGTTTCAACTTTGTTTTCTTGAATGGAAAATTATTATTTTTCTAACGGATCTAATTGTTTGTGCAGTTTTCGTAGTAGAATTATTTTTCTACGGATGATATTTTCGGAGATATTTAGGAATAAAGAATGCGTTAAGAAAGTATGGCAGTATGAAAGCCAACAGACATATCCTTGGTTCAGTGTAACATATTATCCTAATATGAAAAAGAATTTTAAACGGATTCTCTAATAATCTTATACCTTGAAACATTTTTTACGAAGTAGAGAATCATGGCCGTAAACCTTAATAAGTTTTCGACATTACTGGAAAAATCTTTCCAGTAATGTCGAACCTTTCTTAATGAATCCTTTATTTCTAAACATCTCCGAAAATATCGGTCGTAGGAAAATAATTTTACCACGAAAATTTCACAAAAAATCGGTGGAATCAGATTCCGTTAGAAAAATAATACATTTCCATTCGAGAAAACAAAGTTGAAACACACACTGTGCAAGAGAATGCACTGAAAAAAATCTTAATGACGGATTATTTTTTGTGAATAGATGACGCCACTTTCCATTCTGGAAGGACACTAAGTGACGGGGCGAAACAAGCTCTTCACAGTCTACTACCCCTGCGGAAAGATGGATGGATTGTGAAGCATGGGGATCGACTGTCAGGGCCCCGACTCGGACTCTATGGTAAACATTTTCAAGGATGGGATCCGAGACTCGAACCCGGGTTCTCTAGAATGGAAAGCCGAAGCATTTCTACGCGGCCAATCCGGTCGACCTTAATGACGGATTGTAATTTGAAAGGAAAATGTAACAGGATACGTGTTTTACAGTTTTTACATATAACCGGTAATTTTTGAGAAAAATGACTGTACCATAGAAACAGTGAGCATCATGATTATTTTAGATATTAATAGGCCTATTTTTTAAAAGTTTCAATATTTTAAAAATATTGAAACTTTAAAAAAATAGGCTTATTAATATCTAAAATAATCATGGTTGTAGTGGATATAAATTAAATATTAATACAAACTCATTTCTAAATGTATGAAATTTTTTGAAAATTAATATTTATCAGTCTCAAATTTATTGAAAATAATTAATTTTATTGTTGTATTCACATATTTTGGGATAATATCTCGAGTAAATAATTATTATCCAGTCAGAATGAAATTCATATGCATCAGGGAACTAAAGTTGTTGTAAATGATAGATGTTGGATCATAGGTGATTTTAAGTGCTCTATCGAATGATATCATCTCATGTAAATATTATCAGATTTAAATGAAGTTCACAAATATTGGAATCTGCTAGAGCAGTGATTCACAACTTTTGTTTACTTGCGTACCACTTGGCATATACTATTTTTTTCCTGAATGATGACTATTGATTATTTTTAAATGATGATGATGAGACATTATTCCAGAATAAGACATTTCACTTATATAAGTGTCTTATTATTATTTTATAGAATCATTGCCAAGTATTCTATTTGATATTTTAAACGCTCTGTTATGTGATATTTTTGAATAAATTATTTGAGTAATAGTTATTTTCTATGAATAAAATTTCTCATTTTTCTGACTAGAATAAATAAGATATTCATTATAAGTGATTAACTTCAAGAAATTCAGTATTTTTATTTTTCGAATGAAAGATTTTGTATAACTTAATAGGAAAAAAATTTGAAGCATGATGTTAATATAAATGCTATAAAAAAAGAAAACAAAAAATTGATAAGTTGATTAATATTCTTAAAATATTCACAATTTAATAAATTACATATTTGCATAACTTTACTATAAATTATTGAATAGTTCCCTGAAAAATCATATTTCATTGAAAATATAATTCATCAAGAAGCTATTCGTCTTGATTTTGAACTGGAGCCAGAATCATCAGAAAGTTATGATAACATAATGGTAAGCTTTTTTAAATAGTCTTACCAATGATTCTCAAAATGGCAGGAAAATTCATGTAAATCGAAAATATGAAATTTTCAAATTGGCATTTGGTGGAGTGTCATTTTCAAGTAAAGTCACATCATGTTAAATAGAAATTATATACACAATTTTTTTATCACTATGTATTTAAGAAAAATGTCTATGATCCTATTCGCAATAGAAATAAGCATTCATAACAAAAATTAACATGTTTGGCTTAATTCTTTTCCCTTCACTCTGAGAATTATAAAATTTGTTAAAATCATCTTACGATAAATTAAGTTATTAGCATAACAAACTGATTTATACTAAGTTTAATCTACAATCATATGATGAACGTAGAGCAAGGCTGTGAACCTTTTTAAGAATGCATGATAAAACTGGTTAATTTTTTATAAAAATTACCTATAACGTGTCAATCCTAAATTTAAACTATAGATCAGCTGCAAGATTTTAGTTCCCGAAAATTAATCAGCATGGCATAGGCTAGCCATCCTTGATACAGTGTACATATATATAATTAAGAAAAATTATAGTAAAAATTAATATAACCTTCTTCATTTTCTGTTAATATATGATATGGAGACGCTTGAAACGAGTACGAAATATATCTAAAAATAAATATAAAATATAAAAATAAATATCATAAATATAACCCTAAACAATAAAGTTAAATTGAAATAATAGACTTACGGTGAATTTATATGTTTTCTTGCAGTTGAATTCAAGTAGTTATTCGAAACCTTCTGTTTTCTTATCAAAAATCTATTCTCCATATAATTTTCATTTATATTAACCTGCATGGATTAGCAATAAATACTCCAAATTACATTTTAAAAATCTGTAAAAAATTTTTCATTTTCAATATATCTTTGTAAAAAAATTTGATTTTATATAATATCAGATGAGTTCATTCGTTCGGATGCTTACATAGCTGATAGTACAGTAGACCCCCACTAGTACGGTAGTATATAACGCAATGGATATATTTGCGTTAAATGAATACTTATATGACCCACATAATTGATATATGTATGAATTATCAAAGAAATCTAAAAATTTAAGTATTAGTCGCAACACGCAAGATGTGTTCATTAATTTCCGAAAAGTATAACATAAATATTAAATAAATAATTAACCTAATGTTATAATAATGTTATTTAAACATTTGTTAACAAAGCAAGCAAAAAACATTTATTTATCTGCGCTTAGGTTGAAGATCTGCTTTTAATTTAATTTAAGTTAGTACTTCTGAGCATTAGCATTATGGATATTGGTATAGAACGGAATATCCCATCAAAAAACATTTCATGTAAAAAATGTAGGCAAGTCTCGTGCCTCTTTATCCATAAAAAGTTGTGAGATATCATGAGAGCCAAGTCTAGCACCCTTATTTACTCTGACACTTTTATTCACAAATCACTCCAAGTCATTGT
>WUQG02054148.1:0-10212 GCA_011317285.2 Androctonus mauritanicus | reverse complement strand
AAAGTATGGACAGGTCTAATTAATTCTAATCCTTGAGAGGATATACCAGGACTTTTATATCTATTTATATTTATTTATTAATAATTATTGTTTACTTTTAAATTAATTTAATTTATGTTTAATTGCGTACTACATGTAATTTATTTATTTATCTATTGTATTTATAGTTGCTATAGTAACTTTCAGTTATAATTTTGAATTTATGTGAAGTGCGTTCTTTGTTTTTTCGCTATATTCTACTAACTAATTCTTGTAAGCCTGATGATGGCAACGAGAGGTTACCGAAAACGTTAGCCTTTTGAATAAATATCAACTTATTAACTACAAGAAGTGCTTAGTAATTATTGCTGTAGTAATTATTTTATTGAAAATAAAGCAGTTGTTTAGAAGAAGTATGGAGCATTTGTGATATAAGTTTGGCAGACTTTTTTGGAACACACTGTATATCAAGTAGTTCTGAAAGAACTAAATTGCCTACTTTTCAAATGTGCCTTTATTTTTCTATTTATTTAATATTTGGAATCCATTGGCTTTTAGTGTCTAATTTTAACATTGATTTAATCAGCAAACATGTTGTGATGACATCATGACCACTACATTATACATCAGTGATGTTTTCTGGTATCATTGAAATATAATAGTGAATGATATTGTATTGCTGTGATATAATAATGCATTTTATATAGATTACTGATAATAGTTGACACTAACGCTTAATGCCATCTATTATCAAAAATATAAAATGAAATTTTCATTAAAATTTAATAAATTCCTGTAGGAATAAACAATCTTACATGATTAAAGGCATCTCAACACCACATAATTTAATGGCAGGATATCATTATCAAATTTCATGAAAATCTATTAATTAGTTCAAATGTTATTAGTGTGGAAACTCTCAGAGATAAGCATGATGATAATCTTATAAGTCTCCTTTTCTTTTGGAAAGTAGACTTATATGTAAAATGTGATATTACATCTTGATAATATAATATAACAGTAGACAATATCACAAAACATCTTTGATATATAACATCATGGTAATGACAGTGCTGATTTTAAATCAACATTAAAATTAGATATTAAAAGCTAATTGATTTCAAGTACTAAATAAATAAAAAATAAAGGACAAACTTGAAAAGCAAGCAATTTTAGTTCTTTCAGAATTGTTTGTTATTATATGAAATAATGTTTAAAGCAAGTATAGCAAATGATTATGAGAAGTTGGGATTACTGTTAGATTAAAAATACATTATTATTTTTTTTTTATGTACAACCATCACAAAAGTGATGATAAAAGGATAAGAGTATATTACTATTAAAATTAAAAACAAATTGTTAAAAATTTTCTTTGAATGTTTATATCAGGTATTTGGTGAATCCATATTGTATTCACATATCATCATAGTTTAATTTATATTTCTTAACTTCGTTATTATTTCAATTTTTTGTACAAAAGACAATATATTCATTTTCTTGAGTATTTGCTATATTGATAATGTAGTGGTCATGATTAAAAATTGGTTTGATTTGGTTAAGTGGTGTAAGGGCCTTATGGGCCAAACTGTGCCAAACACTGGAAAAAATTTAAAACACAAGTAAGTAACAAAAAATAAAAAAAAAACATATAAAATTGAAACATTGCCAATAAAAGGGAAAATAAGCAGTGGCGTAAAATGCCACATTAAACAATGGTAAGATATAAATCATTAAAGATATAGAAAATATATATATAAAATGGTGTAAACTGTTATATATCACATAAAAATAAATAACAAAATAGTACAATAAACATTAAATCTGATGTAAATACTTCGTAATAAAATAAGAACATTCAGTTAAAATGTGCTTTATGGTAAGAGCACATTGACAGAAGCCATGGTTCAAGAATACATAGATGATTGATATAAACAGTATATATTGCAAGAAATTATCAAATCATGATAGTGCACAGTTATTTAATGACAAGTTTGTGATTTTGGAAATGTTAATTATTGGCAAAAATATATTATAAACATAAGATAGTGGTTTAGAATGAGTGCATATATAAATTAAATACACTGCTAAAATATTAAAAATTAATTATAATATATTGAAAATTTTTGATCTTTTTAAAAAGATTTAAATCATCTATTTTTTAAATTTTCAAAATTTTATATTCAACAAAAATTGTAAATATTGTTCATATTAATGAGGTTTCACTGTATTTAAAAATACTGCAAGCTTTAAAACTTCAGGATTTTTTCCTTTCTATAACATATTTTCAGTTTTTGCACCTAATGATTTTTCTCTTGCACTGTTTTATTTAAAATTTTTAAATTTGATATTTTGAAGAATAATATTTGAATATGCAAGTATTTTTATTTAGTATAACTGTTTTTTATTTTCAGTTTTAATATAATTTTGATTTATATTATTTTTCAAATTTTTATTTTAAAAATAATATAAATCAAAATTCCTTAAAAATCAAGATTTTTTTATTATAGTTTAAAATAATTACTACTATATAAAAATTTATGAATTTGAATTTTATAATTTTCTCTTTCAGTCTGGGCAGTATCCAAATATGGTAGTTAGATTAGTCTTCTCAAGCAACATCCTTGTTCTCATTGATTGCACTTAAATTGTCATGAATTCTTCAACGGAAAAAAATTCTTCATATTAGAATGCATGTTTATCAAAAAAAATTTTACCTTTAGTGAATCTTAAAATTCTCATTATAGCCCTAAAATGTTGTATAAATAGCACACAAATTAATATAATAATGTGTTGGCTTTTTTTATTATGAATTTGAAAACATAAGAGAATGTATATTGTTAAATAGCTTTTTCCTTGTATCTGAAAGCATGTGTTACATTTATAATTTGGTAAAGAATCTTTTCCCCCGGACTTTAAAATTAACAAAAATAATCATCGTAATATTTCATAATTATGAATTGTTAATACGAAGTGTACCCTTGTAACTATGCATATAAGGAATTTTTTTTTTCCATTAATTTTTCAAACCATTAACTGAAGAGAACGAAATTTATTACCAGTTGGTAATATACAGTGATTTATATTTAGGAAATAAATCAAATGTTTCATTAATATGCGAGCCTTTAAAATGTTTGTGAATTTTAAATGTTTAGATATAAATCGTGTTAGCTGTAAAGTGAATATTGTTTGATGTTTATATTTAGCACATTATTATTTAATCAACTGTTTTTTGTTGAATTGATATATTATTTTTATTATTCTTAAAAGGTACTAATGCTGAAAAACATTCTGAATTGAAATATTATGTATATTATCTCAATGGTATAAGATGTGAAATATCAAATTTGATGATTTTGATCACATTCCAAATGCTGTATGAGAAAAATTGTGGTATAAATATAATGAAAAAGTACATCAAATAATTGTACTGTAATATTTTACCACATATTTTTGCATTGTTGAATTGTTTGTTATTGTGTTAGTTAATCAGTGTTAAAGCTAGTCATTTATTTATTATTCAAGTAATGTATTATTTTTTATTATTATTTTATTGTTATTATTATTATTTATATATTATCAGTGTATGATATACTGTGTTCTTGCGTATGTATATAAACATACAAGTACATACTAAATACATACGTTTGTAACACATGTATACAATATATATATACATATACATACATACAACTTGCTTCTGTATATTTGTATATTTATTTCTATGTTCACAATGTAGATTAGTATGTATGAAGGTCTGACAGCTTCCTCTTACTAGATAGAAGAAAAGAGACAGCCTCCTCTGTAAAGCTGATAAAATTTTAGTTTTCTGCTTAGAAAATAATTATCAAAAAAAAGAAAGAAAAAAATCATAAAGATTGATTTGTATCTTGAACAATAATGGGAATTGAAGAAATTATTGTGCATTGTAGGTGAATATAGTTATAGTACGTTATTTATTATTATATTTTTCTATTTTTACTACTTATACATAGTGTAATTGTAAAAGGAAAATCTACAGTATTTATGTTTTTTGTGATAGTGTTTGTTTTGTGCACTGTGATTATATTATAATTGCATAGAAATATAGTTTGTTAAAAGAACAGATTGATATAATGTTGTTGGATTACAAAAAAATAATAATAAAAAAGACAAATTGTTGGTGATTATAAAATCTGAACCTAAAGTATAATAAAGCAGAGTAAGTCTGTCTCTAAATATATTATTGTCATTTTGTATTTTTTTTAAGATTATTTAATTTTTAATAGAAAATGCTATAGATAATTGAATATAAATAAATAAATTTTAGTTGTTTTCAAAATAAGAAAATCGATATCTGAAGTGATAAATCGTAACTTTATTTTGGCTGAATTAGCAATGTGAAATTACAATAACTTTCCATTCATAAGAATCAAACCAGGATCTTATTTGTTTGGAAAATTTTCACATGTAATCCAGGCTCTATTCATCAATTCTTTTCAAAAATAGAGTTACAGTTTGATATGAATTTAACAGTTTGTCTTAAAGCCCCAAATGCTACATAATCAGCAAATGATCAGAAAATGCAATTGAAAACAGAAGTTATTTTTTTTATATTATAAAATTCATTAATATAATATCAAAAATTCTTTTCAAATCAAATAAATCTGCTTGATTAAAATATTTTGTTCTGCCAAAATATATAAAATCAATGAAGATCAGTTATATCTTCAAAACAAATTTTCCAAAACTGATTTATACTTTATATATGTTGGCTTCCAAAGGCCTAACTAAATCTAAGAATCTACTTCACTCAAATATCTGTGGTAATAAATTCATTTGTCAATTGAAGCTTTGATAAATTCAAAAATGATTGGTCAATAATAATCTAATTATATACAGATGGGCATAATAAATAACTAATACAGGAATACCTTGTATAGCATGATTAATTGGTTCCAAGAAGCCTCATCTGTGATATGCAAAAATTCATTGTTCAAGGTCTATTTATAATGTATTTAAACTAAATTTGTTTATTATAAAGTTTAGGATAATAAAAATGTTTAAAAATGAAAAATATATATTTATTAACTAAATAACAAAGAAAATCATTTTAAACTGATATAAAAGTTGTTAGGGCTCATTTATTGAATTCTCACATGCTATTTTAACAAACTAAGTGCCATTCTCTTGACATTTTATAATTTCAAGTTTCTTCTCTATTGTCAATCACTTGCATTTTTTTGTTACTCCAACAGTGTCTTCTTTGTTTTGTCTCTTTTCACTCATACTTAAATAATAAAAGAATATTAAATACTACTAATAATTTAAATAATAAAATGCTGCAGAGAAAGAGCATGCCTACCTGAGATCCAATCAAAAAACTACTGCATAAACATGGCTCTTGACTATCACCTGTGGTACTTCGGGGGTTGCTGATCAGCATTGCCAATATTGATAGGTGTAATAATCATATTCAACCTCTTTTATAATTAAAAAACACCACATTAGACCAAAACTTGCATTGTTCAAAACTGTGTTATGCAAAGTATTCCTGTATATGTTCTAACTTTTCTCATGCATAAAATTACAGTATACCAAATTAACATTACAGTATTTACATTATTAAAAATTACAGTATTAACATTGAGCTCAAATTAGCAGAAATATTTTCAAGAGAATGATTTCATAAATCAAATATTCATGAGATACAATGAAAGATGTTCACTAAAGATTGGAGGAAGCCACACAAAAAGTTATAAATATGATGCCATTTTGAAGACATCTAGAATAATCTTAAAAATGTAGATACTACCACATAACAATGGATCATAGGAGACATGAGACAATAATGTAAGTTGTTATTTATCTTTGTGAAAGATTATGCTATTAATGTTAAATTGCTTTCAATTTATCTAACATATCAGTACAATAAATAAATAAATAAATAAATATCGATAATATATTTCATTATTTATAACATTTAATATCTGTTAATTGATTTTTATTTTATGCTTTAATTTATGTTGCTAATTCAAATTTTAAAGACTCTTCTTTCAAACCATATAGATTTTACTTATAAAAGAATATAATGCAATGGATGCATCCAAAATGTCATTTTAGCTTCAGAAAAAGCTTCATTTTAGCTTAATGTATAAAAAATTCTTAATTGAAATTATATTCTTTAATTATCAATTATGATTTTTATTAATTCTACACATCATCTTATATATCTGCTGATCTTTAGTGAACACATTCATGTTTCATCATCCAATGATATGCCCTACTGTCTACTGTCTAATGATATGCCCTACTGTCCTGATATGCTTTTAAATTAAAGCTATATGATGAACAATGCTTTTAATCTTTATTCTTATAAGTATAACTAATTTTGTTACCTAAGTATAACCCCTTTCTTTTATTTATCTTTTTAGAATGTTTTAATTAATAATACACTATAATAAATAAAAAATAAATATTAAATAATTGTTTCCTAGAAAAACAAAATCACTTCATCATATGATTGAACTAATGCTAATTATCTCATTTTATATAAATATGAAAAGAAATTAGTGGAAGTATAATGATAGTAATTTATTTTTCATATTTTTATGCATTTTTATTTATAAATTTTATTAACCTGAACTTAAAAATAAATATTTTAAATTTAAAATAAGTTTTCATGAGATTTATAGATTAACAAATCTATTTATTAGAGAATCACTTTTTATTTTTAAAAAACTTGTTTTACTATTTACTATACATAGAAATAAACTGCTATAACTGTGTAAGATATTATTAACGAAAGTACAGATAAGATTATATTATCATCATCTTAAATATATCATCTTTGATAATATTTCACTCATTAGAAATAATATTCCGTATTATGCATCTGTTTTAAAGTTATACATTCTTGAAGCTGAGTCCATTGTTAACTTGACATCATAAAAGATACACAGTAGGACCCATACTTACATAGCTAATCTATTTGGAAAATTTCTACATAAACTGAAAACTGCTCGAGTCCAATAGTACTTAAATTCAACATATGCAATCAAGTTCATTGATAAATGGAATTGTTAGATAAAATTAATGAGCCTACTATGAGCATAAATGTATAAATTTAAAGCCATAAGCATTATTTTTTTCTGAAAAATATCAAACTGTTTAATGAATTTTTTATTTGTATTTTATAGAAATCCAGTATAAATAGACTTATGCATTTACATATCTCTGAACCACAGAACTTGCAACTGCATAAATACAACTATATTTTAAAGGAACTACTATCTAAACTAAGAGTGAGTTCAAAAAATTTTCTGAGAAGTCTGTTGAAGAAGCTAAAGAATGACATCATGACTTGTGAAAATCATGAAACAGTGTTATTTGTAGAATGAACTAGTGGTCTCACTATTCTACGAATCACTTTGTCATACAATGTGACATCATTCTTTAATTTCCCCAATGGAAACTTCTAGGAGTATTTTCTAAACTCTCCCTAAGTCTCAAGATAGTAAATCCTGAATTAAAATTTAAAAAATTAGATAGTCTAAATCTAAAGTCTTTTCAAGATATATTCTATTTGTGTATAATATAAAACTGATTTGCATCTAATTATTTTGCATTACAAAAATTTGAAATTTAAAGCCATATATCCATATAATTATCATCATGTATATAAGATCTTTATACTGTAATTTGTTCACTTAGTATCACAAGATTATAGAGCAATTTGTAAGATTATTTAGTTTTTCTATACAAATGAAAGTTAATTTTTTATCTGATATTTAACAGTACAAAACAGAATAATGGCTAGTTGTGAATAGAAGGAATTTTGAGTGACTTGAATTTAGTGTTGATATTTTTATTCCATGCCAACTTCAGAATTATAAAATATGGAATGAGTAGGAAAATTTGCCAAAATGAACAATTTTTATAAAATTTTGTAAACAAAAAAGAGGAGGCAAAATAACCTTCAGAAAAGAAGAATAAAATGGGCAAATAAATTTCTGAAGTAAATACTATTATGTTTTTTATAGCATTTTTATATCAAATTTTTTATTTTATATGCAATTATTTTTTTCATTTTACTATTAAATTGGTAAATTAATGATTTTTGTCTTTAAAATTCAGTCATATATCTGAAAATTTTCTGATTAAGTTTTTTATTTTTATACAAAAATTTTAAAGATCTTGTGGCTGTAAGATTGATTTCCATATACTGTACCAGTATTTCCCTGTTCCTTAAAAGAATCTCATTGGAATTAACTAGAAGCTTCATCTTAAGAACAGTCATGGGACACACATTTTAATTACTACACTCTTTCAAAAAATACAGTAGAACCCCGTTTATGCATTTCTCACTTCTACGTTTTTCGCACGTGTACGTGGTGTTTTGTACTCTTTCGATTGTGCATTTAAAATCATTCCACTCGCACGTTTTCCATTTATAGGTTTTCGCATTTGTACGCTATTATTTTTATTACCCCAGAATCGCTTCGTCCCATTTATAATAAAATCCAATAAATCTTTGCGAAACTTTTTTCGACAAAGGAACAATTTGTTATACTATATACTACATTATCTTAAGAAATAGAAAGTAGAATGAATACAAAAATAAAACCAAAACCAAAATTTAATTCTGAGTCTTTCTACTGACTCCGACTCTCCCTTTCACGGTTGGACTCATCCACTTCAGAAGTTTCAGTTTTGGTTTTACTTTTTGTAATTCATTTTACAGTACAGGTATTTTTCGTACAGATACTGTAGTGTAACTTACAGTTTGGACATTACAGTGAGTGAAAGTAGGAGTGTTTTGCAAGGGGTGAACAATACAATACACTACTGTGCAGTAGTTGCGTATGAAGGCTTGATCTTGTGAGGGACAGGGCGGCGGGTCAGATATGATGCCTCTCTCCTCACCTTCGAATTTAGGTTTTATTGTTGTTATTACTTTTTTTCTTTATTTTTAGAGGGGAGAGCGGAGAAGGAATGCGAGAGGGAGAGAGAGAGAGAGAGAGAGATATCGTAATATGACACGAACATTTGAAGCCCAGCCACCGTGGACTCTTTTTCCCGATTGTATTCAATCAACGAAATGATAAACACAGGTGTCGCGTTAGATCTAACGTTTGAAATAATTGGTAATCGTCTGTCTTAAGGTGAAAAGGTTTCAGAAAAACGATATAGTATAAATGGTGGACGTGAGAACTCTCTCGGGGAGTTCGTAAAAGGAGTTCGAATAAGGAGAGTTCGAAACAAGGGAAGTTAGGAGAAGTCTTTTTGGAGAGTGAGTGTAAATCTGTAATAACGTCAACAGACTGTAAGAAAAGTTCAAGAACGACAGAAATCAAAGGAAGAAGTTGTTGTTAAAAACTGAATATTCGTCTAGTACAACCTCAATTCGTCGTTCACCGCCATATCCGACCGAAACTCCGCAGGACTAGAACTGTATCGATTATTGCCTCCCGGAAGAACTCCATCCAAACAAATTAAATTTTGGATTGATATCAAGGTATTTCCTCTCCTTATTGTAGGCTCATGTTGTAAGGGACTCTCTTGTCAATTTACTGTTAATAAAAGGAAGCTTATTGTCGTAAGACAGTCGTCTCTCTCTGTTTAACAGTCTTACGCCTCATTACCTATCCTTTCCCGCAAACGCGCCGTGCACCGCGGTAAGGTCATAAACTTGTAAACGTTCACCGGCGATCTCGAGGACTCCACATCTATGAAGGTAGTATTGCATCCAAAAAACAAACTATAATCGATTCTTTATGTAAAAAATAACTATTTGCCCATCATCATTAATTAAACTTCTTAATTTTAAGTTTTAATGTATTTTTTCAACATTTAAAGTTTAACGTTAAAATGAAACTTTTTATCAAGCCCCTTCAAAAACGTATAAAAGGGTTCTACTGTACCAGATTTGTTGCCTTATATAATTTTACAGATAAGCATTTAAATTCATATATTGCATCTATAATTTCTTATTAGCTGGCTCCGTTATCAGAACTGATTCTGAGTAACAATGGTGGTATATTTTTAGTCGAATGATGGCGTTATTACATTTCAGGCCAAAACATTTGTTTTGAAAGTGATTAATTTTATTTATTGCTGTGATATGTTATATTTTAGACTTGTGTTACTCAGAAGCAATATTTTTGGCCATTAAAGCTAAGCTAGTTAAGGAGAAATTATGGATGCAATGAACGAATTTATATTTAGCTATAAAATTATGCAAAGCAAAAGAGATCT